>JAJKFI010000005.1:36408436-36451380 GCA_029204185.1 Lerista edwardsae
GTGTGTGTGTGTGTGTGTGTGTGTGTGTGTGTGTGTGTGTGTGTGTGAGTGAGTGAGTGAAAGAGAGAGAGAGGGGGGGGGAGAGTGTTCCAGACAATTCATTTTGTATGGGCAAATGACTCCCTAGAAATCTATTTTTATGCAGTTCTTTGTTGTGTCAAATATTAACTGCCTCCTACAACTTGTGACTGTCTCCCCTCACACATTGCCAATTGGCTTTATGTCTTCCCTAGTAATAGTCTCACTCCTCCGTGCTTTGGTTTGTTGCTTGGACCTGCTATTGAGTCTATATTTTCCTGGCAGCTTCATTACTTTTTCTCTTTATTCTCTTTCTGATTCATAGTATAGGGATGGCTTAGTAAGAGCTACTGCTTCTTTGTGGGCACATCATTTTCCAAATTATCTACTAGAACTTGCAAATCGTCTGGGTCCCATATGGCATACACAGCATCCCATGCTTTGCTATCGTTATTTACACGACCGGGGAAAAACTAGGGATAATGCAGTGCTTAGGATGTCATGTGGTTATATATTTTTCTTCAGAAATGTCTGCTTCTATAGACTCATAGAGATGTATAGATGGAGCAGATGCTATTCTATATTTTTTCAAGGGGATCTCAAAGATTTCACTGACAGCGATAACCTCTGCTTCCTCCAGAGTAAGCATGACAAAAGGGCAAGACTACCAAATACATTAATGGGAAAGAAGATTATTTAGACTTGATTCTGATATGATTAATGCAATTTTGTTTTATTTTCTAGATCAGTGGTTCTCAAACCTTTTAGCAATGGGACCCATTTTTAGAAGGACAATCTGTCCAAGACCTACCAGAAGTGATGCCATGGCCGGAAGTGCAATCATTGTGATGCCAGAGCCTGCTGCTTTCCTGAGAATGCAGCACGAAGTTGGATTATTTCTCAGCCATTTTCCAACAGCAAAGTGAATCAGAAAGAAAAAAAAGCCTATTCACAACCTTGACACAAGCACAGCCCTCACCCTTTCCAACATTCCATCTTCCCATATTTTCAACATAGCTGCTCTTTGGTGCTTCAAGACCCACCTGAAATTGGCTCACAACCACTGGTGAATACCGACCCACAGTTTGAGAACCACTGTTCTAGATTGGGGCTTGATACATAGGGTTTCTAAATGTAAATAATGTTCATGAATTCATTTTTGTACAGGGATCAATGTCACTCTGAGCAGCCTGTGGAAACTTTGATTTGATGCAACATCCACAGCGGTTTGTTAAACACAGCAACATAATTTGACACAATTTTAAACACTTCCTTGTATATTTTCATTGAATATTTTAATGGCTTTCCCCCCTCTTCTATTAGTGTGTGTGTGTGTGTGTGTGTGTATGACCTCTGACCATTTTGTTAATTCAAGTGTAACAAAATTATTTTTAATTATTGGTTTAATAATGGTAACTATAGCAGTGGAAATATTTGTTATACTTCCAGTTCCATGTGTCTATGTTCAATAATCATCTTATTTTAAAATAATATTGGAAATAGTTATACTATTTCAAGTCACACACTAGATATGCACATTCTGATATGCTGAGTATACCAGAAATGTGTTAGTATTCTTGTTGCTGACTCATGACTAGAAGCAGTGTGAGTGCTTTTAATTTCAGGCTTTTTAAATTATCGGAATGAATTATGAGTGAACGTCTATGAGCAAACACTATTACATTGCAAACGGCTCTACACAGCAATCTTTGGAAATCAGATATACTGACTAAAACAACACAATGCTGATGTAAGCCCATTGATCACGGAGCCTATGAAAGTGTCTGGTTTCCTGAAGGCTTGAGCAGCTCTTGGTACTTGTCCATTGGTACAATAAACATTATTTCTGAAGATGACCTAGCGATGGAAGATTATATACACGACTTAAAAAGCTGAACTAAGGAATTAAACTAAAATTGCAATAATTTTTGCGGTGTCACTGCACCATATATATTTAGGTAGCACCATGTAACAAAACAGGACATTTTGAAAGATTCTTTACTGCATCCAATGCATTAACTGATTAGAGAAAGCAGCCACCAGAAATTTTAGTACTAGGGCTTTTTATAGTGTAGACTGTCTGCAGAGAAAGAGGGAAAAATATCATTACCCACTAAGTTTTTTGAGCTATTTGCCAAAGGAAGGGTACCAGATCAGACCTACAGGCTATGGCTGTGCTACCTGTGCATATATAAGGTCTGCACAGACATTTAGGCCAATGTATGGAGGCTGGGAATGCGGACAGTGAGCATGACAATAATTATCTCCATTTTTCCTGTGCCTGGGGCACAACCATGTCTCAGCTCACTGTCACATATCATCATTCTCTGTGGAAAAGGAGAATACATTATTCAAATTGCGCACATTATCTAGTGATAAATTGCCAAGCCTGCTGACCAAGCCATGGAAAGAGGGGGCAACAACACGGATGGAAAAAGGCATTTCCCTCATCTTTTTTTTGTGTGTGCTGCACATTCTCTACAACGGGTTGGGGTCAGACTTCTCAAATGACACCTGAATGGTGGATTGCATGCTATTACCTTAAAAAAAGACACCACCAAATACAGCAGTGGGCTGCATATTGTCTCTATATTTCATGGAGGATGTCTATCAATTTACACCGGTAGCCTTGTTAGTCCATGGCAGAAAAACAAAGAGCAGCTCCTCCCCAATCTCTCCCAAAGCACCTTTTGTACCCCAGAAGAAAAGGAAGAGAGCTCAAGCTAGGGAAACTCATGCCATCTGCTCCTACAGAGACCAGCACTGACCTGAGAGGGCAGATCCCTCTAGGGCTAGCTTAAGAGTTGAGAGGAAAGGAAAAGAAAAGGCTCACATCATTGTCATCTCCCGAAGGGACTGGCACTAGCCTGTCATACTGTTACTTCCTGTTATCTTTTGTAATGTGTGCTGTTGACTTAGAGCGCAATCCTAAAATCCTTAAAGGATGATGCCAGCACGCTGTTATGGCGGCCTTAGGACCTGACCAAGTCATGTAGCATCCTAAAGACTGACAAATGGGCAGTTCTATCCAGTTCTATCCAGGACTGGCTCAAAGTGTGCAGCTCCACCAACGCAGCATGCACTGCATGTTATGGGCTTGCAAGGGACCAAGTACCTCCTCTGCTGCTCCATAGTCCCCCATGGACCTACTCAGATCTATGCCAGCTATTTTGCTTGAGTACATCGTCTAGGTCAAAGGGGGATGTCAGGGCCTGGATGGGGTTGCTGGATCTCATGGATGCCAGTGCCACTGATAACCACCCTTGCTGCCACCTTACCTACTCCAGTGGCCAGTCTGCTGCCTACTGTTGCCTGGCAGGAAATTTATTGGTTTCCATGCTGGTTGTCTCTGATTGTTCACTGTGGGAAGCAAAATGCTGGATCTGATAGTCCTTTGGTCTGTGCAAATGGTCCTTTCTTAGGTTCTCCTCTAATTATCCAGAAAGCCACGTGTTACTCTCCATCTTCAGAGACCACTTTTCAGATCCTAACAGACAAGACAGTCAGTAAAAGATTATCTCTTCAGTCCAGGCAGGTGGACTCCAATATATTGATCTTATTCTGTCCATGATGTAAGCATTCTATAGACGAGGGATGCATATACTTGTCTTAATTGCCACATGTGGCTTTACCGTTGTTGACGTGCCAGCAACTGCAGCTTGTCTAATGTATATTTAGCCAGCTTTATTAAATGCAACAAACACTGGCAATGAAAATTGCACACTCTTAATAAACATTTTTTATTTTAAACTCGCTTTTGTGCTGCAGTGTCACAGCCACCGTTCCGACATAATAAGCCTCTTAATAAGAAAAGAAAGTTATTTCTTAGAGTGATCCTACAGCCCTTTGTTAATGTCAAGGATAATTTGGGCTGACTGATTTGATTGCTGCTCTCTTCCTGCAAGAGGGCTCAATAAATGAAGCTGCTTGCATGGGTAATTTAGGCTTAGATGATTGCCAGTGAACTAATGATGCAAACACAGCTGAAATAAAATTTCCACTTTATGGGAGTGATTAAGAAAAAAAAACACCAGAAAGCCACTCACACATAGGCATTTAAGCACCTGTTGGGTGGACCAGATCAGAGAAGAAGAGTCATCTGCTGATCAAAAAATATTTAGCATCATTACCTGTTCCCAGAATAAGCTTTTCAGGAAGATAATGTGGATGATTGTGGTTTAAACCATAGGGGTACTGGATAGATGCTAGACTGAAAAACTGTCTGCATGTAACTGTCTACATCAGTGGTTCTCAAATGTTTTAGCACCAGGACCCACTTCTTAGAATTATAATATGTAGGGACCCATCAGAAGTGATGTCATTGGCCTGGAAGTGATGTCATGGCCAGAAGTGATATCATCAAGCAGGAAAAATTTTTAACACCCCCGTTAGACAAAATCAAATCAAATGAAATAAATTAAAAGTGTCTAGCAAATGTAAATTTTAAAAAATATATTTAAAATACAGAACCCTCCTAACCATCCCAAACAGTTGTTCATCTGTTTAAAAAAATTATTCCTCAAACATCCCAAAGGCTGCAGTCCTCTCCAAATTTACCTGGGATTCTAAGCCCCATTCATAAGATTGTCATTGTTAAAAGCATATACAATAGTAGCCTGTTAAAAGTATAGATCTATAACATTTCCCAAAATGCAATCACATACCATGGTAGTATCAAGTCTAATATATTAAAAATAAAATACTCATTGAAATGAAATTAATCAGGAACTACCTGAAATTAGCTTGCAACCCACCTAGTGGGTCCTGACCCACAGTTTGAGAAACACTGATCTATATGAATTAGAGCTGCACAGTAACAGTGAGGGCGCAATCCTAACTTGCACCGGAATGGCAAGGCCGTTAGGCCTGCGTCATATCCAGCGTCATATCCAGCCCTTGCCCCAGGGTAGGAGCCAGCCATCCCGATGGGCTTGCTTGGATCTGACAGTTTGGGACTGACAGCTCCAAACAAGCCACACTAATCAGGGCCATGTGGCCTGGGGTTGGAGGCTTGGATGCAGCCTAATGGCTGCATCCCAACTCCGCCCTATCCCTGCCGGCCAAACCACACCACATGGCCTGCCCAGTTCCTCCCTCCCTCCTGCTCTGCTACCCCCAGAACTACTCTTGTGCCAGCCAAATTCGGCTGGCGCATGAGTGGCACAGCACGTCCTTTGGCCGGCGCTATTGGGCTGCTGCTGCTAGTAGCATTGGCCCACCGGCACCAGCACTGACGCAAGAGTGCTGTTCAGTGCGCTCATGTCAGCACTGCTGCCGTTCAGCCGATGCTAGCAGCTAGCATTGGCTGAATGGAGAGTGTTGGATTGTGCCCTGTGTATGAGTATATGTGTTCATCCCTACCAGTAGGGGGAACTGTTACCCATTCAGTTCTTAGTGTAAAGGCTTCTGAGTTGTTGTCTCCTACTTTGATTAGACTTCTCATTAGCCTCTCTTATTGTTCTGTCTCTGTAATAACGACTGCAGTTCTTTGTTCTAATGAAGCTGTTGACAAAACTCAGTTTTGCTGTGTGTGGGACTGATTGATTCTCTCACCCAGCACTACATCATTACTACACAACTTTACTGCTTTAATTCAGTGTCATCATATTGAGGGAATACTCTGGACTGATTCCACAGACGGCAAAAGTACAAAGTGGATACAGTGGGCTTCAAGGGTAACATAAGAAACAAGTCAGCTACAAGCATATTTTTTCTTGTTAAGGTAAAAGAAAAAAAAAAGAAAACGGATACTACCAAACTCACACAGAACAACAAAAAAGAAATCCTGATGAACAATATTAAATGCTACTCTGTGTCAAGTAGCTTTCATTATACTCTAAAATAAGCATATCATATATTGCATACAGGGCTGGCCTTACGCCAGTGTGACCAATGTCATCACACTGGGCCCCGCGCTTCAGGGGGCCCCGCACCAGCAAAGCAAGCATATTGCCTGCTGTTGCAGCTGGGCAATCTATGAACTGTAAGTCAGTGGGGCAAGCAGAGCAGCTTTACCTTGGGCCCTCCCACCTGCCCCTGCCTCTGGACAGTCCAAAATGGTCCACCTGGAAGCAGTTGGTGGTGAGGTTCTCCTATCCAACTATTTCCACCTGCTTTGTTCACAGCAACAACAGCACTCTTCTTGGTGAGTGGGGGCCCCCGCTGGGGGGGGGGCTGCCAGAATGCATCGCATTGGGCCCAGCCACTGCTAGTGCCTGCCCCGATTGCATATATTTCTATATAATTCAGCAAATGCTATTTTATAAACCTGTTCGATGATCCTGAATTCACACTCCATAACCCTTCTTTTGCGCCTCCAGATATTGCAGCCAAGTATGGAAACAACACTTGAAAATGCATGTTCTGTTAATAACAGAGAGTTGCTGTGTCAGGATCATGTGGCCTAGATCAAACGATGGATTGGCTCCTTTGCTTTTGTAACATGGGAAACCTTCTGTTTATTGAGAGGTATAATCTCAGGAAGCAGGTAGTAAAGGAGAGGAGATTTGGCCTGGGCCTAGAACGAGGGTGCAATCCTAACCTGGAGTTAGGCCGGCACAAGGGGTTTGTGTTGGCCCAAGAGTGTTGCACACACACCAGAAAGCATGTTTGCACCAATCTCAGTGTCAGGGAGGCCAGCACACGGACATGCTCCAACCTCCCTGACCCCGAGAGTGGTCCAAATGCACTTTATGGTGTGTTTGTGACACTCCTGGGCTGGCACAAATCCCTTTTGCTGACCTAACTCCGGGTTAGGATTGTATCCGGGTTAGGATTGAGGTACTGAGCAATGCAGCAGTTGCTTACATACTGTGCTTGTAGAAATACATCTTGTTTGGTCTTGACCCAACAGAATACATATCTTCTTGCTAGCGAAAGATGCTCAAGCCATTTATTTTCCACATTAATAAGGCTGTGCATGAAGATCCCAGCCTTCCCATGTCCATTTTTTAGATCACTGATCCTTTTTTATATCACTGATGATCCAGCCTGAGATCCTGGCTCCGAATGACTTTGTTCTTTCCTTTGCTTGCTTAGAATTCTCTAACCTTTGGTTTTGCCTCTTTCCTGCTGTTCCTTCTTGCAGTGGCTTGTTAACAGTTGTCCGTTCCCTGTTCTTTGCTGAATGACTTAGTCAATCCTGACCTTTGTGTAAGAAAGTTACCATGAAATTGGTTCCCTGCTGACTCAAGTATGATACTGCTTTCACAGCGGTGGGATCTGGGAATAAGGAAGCGGAATGCTGGGCGGGACTTACGCGTGATTGGCAGCCCGTCCGTTCCGTTCCGCGGCTGCCCTGGCCTCGGGGGGGCTGCCCCTGGTTGGCGCGCCCCACCGCTGCTCGCCCAGGCACCCAGCGCGCCCCACCTGTCCCCCCCTGGCAAGCAGGGCCCCCCCGAGGCCAGGGCAGCCACGGAACGGAACAGACGGGCAGCCAATCACGTGTAAGTCCCGCCCAGCGTTCCGCTTCCTTATTCCCAGATCCCATCACTGCACTTTCACATGCAAAATCATGCTATCATACTGAACTGTGGTGGGGCCTCAGGCAACCCCACTATCTGGTCTTGATCCCATGGATTTCATTCCAAAGGCACCGAGCTTCAAAAGGTATATCCAAGAGCTGAGAATTTCTGGGACATTAGCACAGCACAGATTTTGTCATTTGTCAGATTTTGTCGAGTTCGGCTGGCGCGAGGCTCACCGTTGGTGCTCTCAGGCTGACGCTACTCATTGTGTCAGCCTGAGAGCTCTAGAGCCGATGTGGGAGTGCCTCTCAGTGCTCCCGCATAGATGTTAGTGACATAGCGTCTGTCATGAAACTGTGGTTTCATGTAGACCTCACTTTGTATAAGTGGTTGGAAGGGGACTACTCAGGTGTAAAATGGCTCAGGTGAGGGTGATTAGTGTCATTGGGATAAAGTTAAAAGCCTCAGGGAACAGAACCCTTTTGCTGCTAGCAAGGAAGGTTAACCTCACGGTGTATTGTGAGTATAAAGAAAGCACTGATAGCCGGTTATAGTTAGTCAGAGGTAAAACTCTGTAAGTGTTGAGTTTTGAGTTTCCTATTAGCTAATTTATAATGAGAGGTTTTTACCAGAGCCTTTTAGAGGGTTTTAGGGAGGAGTCTTGTGGGCAAGAGCCTCCTGGTTTGTATTTTACTATTTGGATTTTATAATATAGAGGCTCTGTAATTTTATTTGTAAACTTTTAATGTATGTTAATAAAATTGGGTTTTATTTCTTCTATTCTGATTTCCTTGTTTAGAGGGGGTTTCCCAGGGGCTCCTTTTTGTTGTGTGAAGCCTGGGCTAATGGCAGCGGCAGCTACCTAAGGGAAGGGCAGTTATACCTCCCCCCAACATAACAGTGTCGATGCAACAGTGTTGCGTTGACACTATGTAAGGGGCAGGATTGCACTGCCCATGTGCTGGTCGTTACCATTACAGCCCTAGATATTTTGAGACCAGGATATTTAAAACATGGTGTCCTCTGAAATGATCCGGCCTTTCCCAAAACATTCAGTGGGAAAGACTCTTTTGAATGTTCCAACACCATCAGCAATTTGGTTGGGGGGAATAAGGGAAACGACTTTTCCTATGGTGGTGATGCCCCAGATATGGAACTCACTGTCCCAGGAGATTGCATTGGCCCCATCATGATCTTTTGCCTTCTTCAAAAAATTTTTGCAAATTCATTTTAGCAGTTCTCTGTCCTACATCTAATGTTAGTCTTTTTCCTTTTTCTCCCCCAATTGTGATTTTGCTCTTTTTTTCAAATTATGATTTTTTTTTTTGTATGGGTATGTAGGTCTTCTTTTCCTTTGGTGCCTTGAGGAATTCAGTGTGTAATGAACAAGTGGGATACAGATCTTGAAATAAAGTCAGCTGTCAAATGTATTTTCCCAACTCTTGTACCAGATAGTTTCACAGATGCGCAGATTGAGGCATCCTACAGTAAATGGGTCTTACTGTGTGCAGACCTCAATTCACACTGTCACTCAAGGTCAGCCTTCTCCACCCTTCACTCTTCTTGCTATTTCTCTTTGATTTCTCTGCTATTCCACCTTCACTTCTTTTCATAGACATTCATTGGCGTCTATGAAATCGCAAGCAAGTTTTCCAATTACTTGGGCTCAAATAAGAATAAAGCACAATAAAATCTCTTTTTCCCAGATTATAGAGACGTTCTGTTCATGTGATCAGGTTTCCAGGCATTTGTGATTAAAGACCTGCAGCTGCTTCAGAGAAAGCCATAGCCTTCATTATGAATAGAGAGTTTGCTACCCTTAGAAACTGAGAGAAGGAGACATATCTCAACTAGCTAGCTGCTTTCAACCATGAAAGATTTAATGCTAAAAGTTCTTAAACAGCATGCTGGTTTGATGCAATCCAGAAATATTTCCTTTCTTTCCCTTGCAATAGATCCATTTTCCATCTCATTGGTGTATACAATATAAATAAATTCTATATACATGACAAAGGACCACATTCAACTTAAGTGTAAGATTTCAGAGACACCTGTGGCAATGTGTGGTATTGAAGTATGGTAGAGTGGGTGAAGCACTCCCTACTGGGTGAAGAGGTGTGTGTGTGTGTGTGTGTGTGTGTAAAATCACTGTTGAGCTACTGTCACCATCAATGCTTCTCCTCCAGCATCATAGTTGCTGGGAAGGAGGCAATGGAGAGTGTTTCATGTCTGGTGGCTCTTCCATATGCGGCTTAGCCAATGGGAGCCAGAGGCTGGCTGGGTATTCAAAGTCAGAAGTCCGTCCCTTCAGCTCAGTTCAGCAGCGGTCATCACCAGCACGGGCTGCAGTGCAGAATCAGCCAAACACTCCTAGGCTCAAGCAGGAATTGTTTCTTTTGAACTTGTGTTGGCCATGAAGTCAACACTGCCACCTCATCTGCCTTGCAGTGTCCAGGGCTTTGCGTAAGTGCAGCATCATCCTTCAGCAGGGGCAGGTGTTGTTAACTAGGTAAGCAGGTTTTCGAGAGTGTTGCAAGTCTAGATGGACCTGGGAAGGATCAAGGCCAGGAAGGAGAATACAATACCAATGGTGCCATGGCTGCCAACACCACCCCTCTTGGCCTTGATAGGTCCTCCTTCCCATTCCACATCTGCCTTGTTCTGCCCCTCCCTGCCCCATTCTGCACACCCCCTTGCTCCCATTTCCCCCCCCCCCCGCACTGACTCTCTGTGGTTGGAGCTCATGGGAAGGCTGCTGGTGCATAGACCCAGCTGCTGGCTACTTGCAGAAACTAGTTGCAGTTGCAGTTTGCGACAGCCATAAAGCACACCATGCCACCAGAACACAATTTCCGGTAGCGCAGCGTGTCCATAGGATTGGGCCATGTATAAAAGATTAAGGGCCCAATCCTATCCAACTTTCCAGCACTGATGCAGCCACAATGCAGCCCCAAGAAAGGGGAACAAACATTCCCTTGCCTTGTGGAGGCCTCCATGTCTGCTCCCCACCACAAGATGCAGTACACACCTCAATGGCTTGGCTGCATCAGGGCTAGAAAATTGGATAGGATCGGGCCCTAAGTGTTGTGTTGGTGCATATCTGAACCATGCTTCAGGTAACAGCTTTGGCATGAATTCAGTCATGCTCATGATGAATACTGTAGCCATGATAGCTAAACAGAAGTTTGAGGGCGCAATCCTAAACTGCGTTAGGCCGGCGTAAACTAAGCCAGCAAGGTTTGGCCAGCACAAGGGCCACCGTAAAGTATGTTTGGACCACTCTCACAGCGCAATCCTATGGACCACACAGTGTTGGTGCAATGAGGTTGCGCTGACGCTGCATGCTTAGGCTGATGCAGGGGCGCTGATCAGCACCAATGCATCGGCGCTAAGGCAACGGGACCGGCGCTGCAGGTAGCACTGGTCCTGTTGTGCCCGCGCAGCACCTCCCTAGTGTTCACCAAAGCTGGCCTGCGCAAGGGAGGCGCCATGACAGGGTGGCATGGGGATTGGGCGAGGGAGGGAGAATGTGGGTGGGGGGAAGGCGGGATGTGGGCAGGCTTGGGAAACGGCCATACAACCGCATCCTAACCCCATTCCAGAGGCTGTGCAGCCCGATTAGGGCTGCACAGTTTCCTCGGATCTGTGCCTGCTATTTAGCGGGTGCAGATCCAAGGAGCATATAAGGGAGGCTGGAGCCTCCCCTATGGTAAGTGAGCGCACGGTCCCTTGCCGCGGGAGGCTCCAGCCTTCCCCCACCCAGCATTGGATATGGCGCCGGCCGTGCCATTCCACCGCTGGGTAGGATTGTGCCCTCAGAGTCATAGAGGCCAGCCCACAAGCATGTGCCATCCTCCCTGACTCTGACAGTAGTCCAAAAATGCTTTATGGTGGCCCTTGTGCTGGCGAAGCTTTGCTGGCTTAGCTTATGCCGGCCTAACTCCAGTTTAGGATTGTGCTCTGAGTTTAATATATGCAGGGTACCTTTGTCTGCCAGATGCTGGGAGTGGGGACACAAACAATATTTACAAGCCTCTCAGGAGCTGATTGCTGTTGGAAAGAGAATGTGGCAAGATGGATGTCTGGTCAGTTTGCAGCCAATTTGGGCCAGGATTTAAAAAAACATACTTGGTATGAATTGTAGTTAGCAAGGCCTACACTCTTTTCCTGGGTGGATGATAATAGAGCCATGAACATGGCCAAGAAGAAAAGAATGGGCCTTAAAATGGCTCCCAAGAACCCCACTCCCCACTTAGGTCCTTTCCTACAAGAGACCTTACCACACCTCCAACCAGTGATGTCATCCGGGCACGCCAAGAACTGGAACGCCCAGATGATTGGCAGCTCTCCGCCCTGATGGCAGAGCCCGGCCACGCCTCCCTGCGCCTGGAATCGCTCCATTTCGGAGCGAACCGAGTGCAGGGCGGGCGGGAGGGTGCAAAGATGTGCGGCTTCTGCCGCGCAATGGCACCCTTCGCTGCCAGCCCCTCCAGAGGAAGTGGTACGGCGTACCGGCCCGTTCCGCCAGCATGCCATCACTGCCTCCAACTCCCTCTTTGGCACTCCCCCACCCACTGCCACACAGTGGAAAAGCTGGAGCACAACAGGGGTTGCAATTGACATAATAATGCCTTGCTCACACTGCCAACTTGGACGGCTTGTTCCAACCTACCTAGGGCTTTAGTTCTAGCAGCATCAGTTGCAGCCATGCAAGGCAAAGGAACAACTTTTGCGCTTCATGGTCGGTGTGCCTCCATCTGCAGTCGTCGTCTATCAGCCAATCTTCCGTTTTATCACCGCAGAGCTACTGATGTTGCAGGAGAGGAAAAGCCATAAGTTTACATAACATGCTAGACTGCCCTGAGAAGGAGACATAAGCCTTGCTTGTGATAATGAGAAATGTTCTCACTTGTCAGAATATATTCCATGTCCAGGCAAAACTGATGTGGCAGGAAATGAGCACCAGCTCTGTCACTGTGATTCAGGCTTACGGTGTTTCTCACATCTTCCCAATGTGGGTCAGGCAAGGCTGGAGGCACTTAAGAAGTAACCAGTGTACAGTGACAGGCTCATCATGAACATAATAGGCATGGTGCGTCGTTGGTGGCTGGCCTGGAAGTAGCTATTGATCCATAACCAAAGACGTTCGCCTTTGCACTTTATCACATCACATTAGGGAACTGGTAGAATGATTCTCCCTGCTGCTTTGATACTTAATCTGAACATATGAACCAATTACACACCATTGTGCAACCTTCTTGATTATTATTTCTCCACAAATCAAATGGACACAGGGTCTTGGCCACCAGTCTGAGGAGGGCGCAGTCCTATCCTGCATTTAGGCTGGCACAGGTAGGCCAGCAAAGTTTGGCCAGTACAAGGGACACTGTAAAGTACGTTTGGTCCACTCTCAGAGACAGAGAGGCCAGCACACAGACATGCGCCATCCTCCCTGACTCCGAGAGTGGGCCAAACCTGCTTTATGGTGTCCCTTGTGCCAGCCAAACTTTGCTGGCCTAACTATGCCAGCCTAACTCCAGGTTAGGATTGCACCCTAACCTGTGCAATCCAAAACTGTGGAGTTCTTATGTTGGACTACATTCTGCTCATCTCTCCAGACTATACTGATATTTTTCTTCCTCTTTGGTGCTGGGAATTAAAGTTGCACAATCCAATTTCAAGAGAAGATTCCAGCATTAATTGCTGAGTTGGTACGTGCTAGCAAATTTGGCATGGTATTTAAACTCTAGAACTCAGTGAGACTGGTAGTGGTAATTTTGCATAAACATTGATGGGGGCTGAGCTGTCAGGGACAAACCAGGAAAGATCTCTTCAGATCATGGTGGATTTCTTGATGAAAACATCAAACCAGTGAGGGGAAACTAAAAAGAAAGCAAATTCCTTTTCGGAGTCATTAAGAGCTAGTCTTGGAGTCAGGGACGATGATGCATATCTGTGTGCTGGCCTCTCTGACGCCGAGAGTGGTCCAAACATACTTTATGGTGTCCCTTGTGCTGGCCAAACTTTGCTGGCCTAACTGTGCCGGCCTAATTCCAGGTTAGGATTGAGCCCTAAGAATAAGATTGCTAGTATTATATAAATCTATGGTGTGGCCACATTTGGAATAGAAGAGATTTTTATCCTTTTCTCACAATGCTACAACCAAGGGTCAGCCTTGGTTTCCCAAGACTGATCAATGGGAAATTCAGGAGTGACAAAAAGAAATACTGTACGTACTTCCTCACACAGTGCAGAATTATTCTGTGGCATTCATTGCCACAAGGTGTAGTAAGGGCCACTTGTTTGGATGACATTTTAAGGGGTTTGGACAAATTTATGGAGAACAGGTCTATCAGTGGTTACTAGTCGTGATGGCTGTGGGCTATCTCTTGATTTTGTGGCAGTGTGCCTCTAAATACCAGTTGCAGCAAGGCAATGATGGGAGAAAGGATGTCTTCCTCTCCTGCTTGCTGGCTTCCCAGAGGCCCCTGATAAGCCACTATGGGAAACAGTCTGCAGGACCAGATGGCCCTTTGATCTGATCCAGCAGGGCTTTTCCTATGTTCTTGAAGTGCTGTGCATGTTCAGAAAGCACTATACAGACGTTAAGTATTATTGCATTTATTCTGACATTTATTTAGGGTTTGCAATCTTAGAGACGCCATTGGGCTGACACTAGCTGCTTGCCTTGGCCCAACAGCACCAGCACTGACATGAGAGCGCTGACCAGGATACAGCACAAGCCCACCTTTCTTGCTGTTCCAGCGCAGTATGGATGCCATTCTATTCTGTGTGATAACATGCAGCAATGGTCCCAGGCTGCTGGGGAGCCCTGGGATAAACCATTCCCTGGACCACCCCCAAGTTGGCTGTACCTGCTGTGGTGGCACATTGTTCCCTTGGTTCTAAGGAGTCAGAGGCTGATCTGGCCTAGTGGTGAACCCGTGTGAACCCTGATGCGTGTGAATCCTGATTCCACTCCTGCTAATGTGGCAGCAGATGAATACCTATACTATAGCCATTTGTTCCATTGTTTGATGTTTTGGCCCCATTCTGTGGGGAAACAACAACACAACTATTTTTCTCTCTATATGCTTATGACCAGGGTAGGTTGTGATTCACCACAGCTGATGTGACTGCCTTAGGTTTTCGGATGCCTCATCTTTTGCTGCAACAGTCTACTGTTTTGGGATCTGGCTACCAGGGCCAGCCCATCTACGAAGCCAACTGAAGCGATCACCTCAGGCAGCCGATTGGTGGAGGGCGCGAATCTCTGCCCGCCTATCTGTGCCCACCCCTCCTTCCCCTCCCTTCTTGGGTAAGGGAGGCAGCACTTGGCAGGCCGCCTCAGGCGATAAGGAGTCTTGGGCTGGCACAGCTTGCTACCATTCAACAATCAAGAGGGCTGCCCCGTTGCCCTCTCTGACCAACCCAGGCCATCACCATTTTAAATGCATAGGGATTAATGGGATGCCTTTTGAGATGTATCCCAGTGACTCCCCAAGCAACCCCTGCCATCGGGCACATCAAGAGACCCCAAACAAAGCCTTTCCCAGGTTTTGCTCTCTTTGGTATATTTGCATACTAAATAATTGATCTGTTCGCTGCTGCAGCCGCAGCGAGTGGGGAAAGGGCTCCGTCAGCAAAGTGGCTGCAACACTTTGATCAGCTTTTTGGAATGATTTAGTAGAATGCTGACATGCTTGCTGTGAACCCTTAAATCTTCTGTCCTCAGCCTTGCCGCCACGAGTGTCACTGAGACTGCAAGTCAGGTTATACTATGGATTTAGTCGTGATTTAGTGCTGAAAGGATAGCCAAATCATAGAGCTGGCATCCCTTTCAGCCATAACCACCAGTGTCCTACAATCAGACTGATCGAGATTATGAACCACACTCCATCCATTCTAAGCAGGTAACAGGTAATGTGACCACCCTTTTATTTCCTCAAGATATACACTCCATGTGTTTAAAAACTGTGTGACACCCGGACATTCAACAGACCTCTTATCCTGGTTTAGACAGCCATAAAGCTTCAGCCTGAAAAATGGGATGGGAAGTCTGGAGGTTGGCCACCAAAATCAAACTGAAGAACATTGAGATTTGGGGAAACAGAGTTTTATAGTCATGAACTGCAGTGAAAATTGTTTCTTTAGATCACAGGTCATATTTTTAAGAGGCTGTGCTCTGCTAACCTTCTCTGTCACAATGAAAAACAAGCAAGAGGGCTAGCTCTTAAAGCACAATCCTAACCTGGAGTTGGGCCGGCACAGTTAAGCCAGCAAAGTTTGGCTGGCTCAAGGGACACCGTAAAGTATGTTTGGACCACTCTCAGAGTCAGGAAGGCCAGCAGACAGACGTGCACTATCCTCCCTGACTCCGAGAGTGGTCCAAACTCACTTTATGGGGTCCCTTGTGCCGGCCAAACTTTGCTGGCCTAACTATGCCAGCCTAAGTCCAGGTTAGGATTGTGCCCTTAGTTATGCAGAACCCAAGTCATTATGCAATCCTATACACACTTTCTTGAGAGTCAGCTGCATTAAATACAGTGGGACTTCCATCTGAATAGAAATGCAGAGGCTTGTGCTGTAGGAGCCTTCTGGGTTGGAAAAAGATTTGGCACCTTCAATTCCCCATGGGATAGTGCAGAAGATGTTGGAGTACCTGTCTAATATGTTCCCAGGAATTAAGAACCCCAGAGCTGCATTCTGAACCACCTGAAGGTTTGGACTGATCATCAATGACAGACCCATGTGAAGTGCAGTCCAAATACAGTTATTTATTCCAAGTTATTTTTAGGCTATGCACTACCCCACTGTTGTGCTAAAATACTCAACTGTCTTATTTAATAAAAACATGGAAGTAACAAAAAGCAATTGGACGCAAGCGCGCGCGCACACACACACACACACACACACACACAAGAAGATAGCATGTCCTTCATAAGTAGTATCACTAGGGTGGGCCAACTCGTGCAGGATGCTCTGGGCATGGCACTTGGGAGGGTGATGCCAACACTGCCCAAGTCTCCAGTCCTTACTGTGCTGTTGCCAAGCAAAGCTCTGTGTTGTGTTTCGGGCTGGAAGGGCACCCTCACCTTCCCTGCACTTTGGTTGGCTCCAGCGCAATCGGCAGTGACACAATGATGCAACAACCCCATTATGTCACCCGCAAACTTCCAGAACACTGCCAAAGCTAACTGCCACCACTGCTGCTGCCCCGGGTGCTCTTCAAGGCAGGAATACGCCTCTACTCCTGAGCGGCAATGTGTCAGGCTAGAGCTGCTTTAGACAAAGAGCTTCTGTACTGATCTTTTGAAAAGAAAACTCCTTTTATTTGTTTTAAGTATAAATCCAGAACATGCAGCTCAACTATGGGACATACCGGGTAATCTTGGGAAACGCATCTCTCAGTCTAATCTATCATGCTGGATAGTTCTGATTGTGAAAGAAAACCAGGAGAGGTTAAATGGTGGGTGTCACCTAATCCCACAAGAAAATCCAGATAAAGCATTAGTATCTCATACATAACAAGATTAGTTTTAAAAAATCAACTGAAACCTATAGCCAGGAGCATCAAATGCCTTCAGGGAACTCGGGTTATTTCCCCTGGGGCCAGCACTATCATTTTCTTACCTGAGAGCCCAAGAAAGTGTTGGTATTCTAAGACAAGGATGTAGGAAACCTAACACATTTGAACACTTGTCCTTTTTTTGAGATAGGATTGTTACCGAAAATCGGCCCAAAATGGTTTTCATCGCGGGAAAAGCATTTAAAAAGGCAAACAACCAACCAAGAGAGTATGAGGATCATCTTTATTACACCTGCGCAGGCGGGCCAATCTCCCTGCCCCACTCGGCAGGCAGAGAAAAAGGCAAAGACATACAATTCTAAATCATCTTTATATCCCTCCCCCCCCCCAAGCTGCTGCTTGGTGGAAAATTACTACACAGGGGCTGGGACATGAGAAGATTTGTGTCAATTGGGCCTTGAGAATATGCTGTGACCATTTCGATAAGGAAGGAACTCTGCTGGCTTGAACCAGTTCTCTATCGATTGTGAGGGCTAGCGGCACTGGATTGGAGAAGGTTACAGGCGGGGACAAGTGAGTGAAAACAATGAGAGCAAAGACAGAAACAGTTACATACTTCAGGAACTTTAGACAAGTGACTAAGCAAAAGACTCAAGATGGCTTTGGCTTTGCGTTTTGGTACGATGGCAACAGGATCAATATATGATCCTAGTGAAATTACTAGCTTCTAGATTGGTGTTGGGCAGCACAATCCTATACCCCCTTTAGTGCCTAATGCTGGTTCCTGGCCAGGGTGGCCCCAATTCGGGCCGCTCCTGTCCACATTCCCCTGCGCCGGCTATTTTGCCGGCGCAGATCCGAGCAGGCCCATAGGGGTGACTGGGCTTATACAGGTGTAAGGGGAAAGCCTTCCCTTGTCCTGCACATTGCTGCTGCCGCCTCCTAATGGGCCTTGGGATATGGCCCTGCTGTGTTGGCCTTACTAGGCCAGCATAGTATAGGATTGCGCTCTGAGAGTGATAATGACAGTAGGGGCAGGAAGTGGAGGCAGTTTTCTGGCAGCGAAATTCAGGAAGCGGAACACATTCAGTGAACTTGGATTGCATCCAGGATATCAGAGCAAACACCTTTCGTATTGTGAAAGCTCTGATGGGATTTTTAACAGAACATTGGTTTTTATCTCTCATTTCATAAGTGTCCATTTTCCTAGTTTGTTTCATGATCCAAGCTTTGTTGCCCAGAGGAATATTTGGAAAACAATTTTTGGGGGGGAGGATGGGAGTTTTATACCTAACCTTGTAGAGGCACAGGACATTGATATATAAAATCATTAACATCCTGAAATTTTTCAGCATGGGTACTTTTCTTTTTCTTTTTTTTAAGGGAAATGGTTTTGTGCTTTCCTCGTTGCAAATCTAATTCATTTCAGGCACATAGAACGGATGTCTTTTATGTCCTAAAATAGAGCATGTTACATCATAAAGCCCTGATTGCAATGAACCAGCTGTCAGGGAGGATGTGCTGTTCATGCTGACAAATATAAGTACTGACAATACATCCAACTTTGTTTTTTATACTATTGTGAGCAACTGTACTGCAGGCAAAAAGGTGGGATTCCATCAGCCAAACAACCTTGTGGTGGTTGCTTTGAATCCACCCGCACGGAGGCCGTTCCATGTGCTTGTGTGGAGCACAATCTGCATCCATCAGACACAACCCTACCCAAGGGGTGTGGAGGGCTTTTATAGCGGTATGATGAGGATGGTTCATCCTTGGCAAGTGGGCATATGTGAACGGCTTGCTTCATGGAATAGTCTCCACATGGTCAGATTTACAGCAGCCACCCAAGAATATCCAAAAATCTCCAAATATCCAATATAAAAAATATCTAAAGGACATCATTCTGATGAATGTCAGAGGTCCACATGATTCAGGGGGCAATCCTCACCAACTTTCCTGCACTGGGGGTAAGGGCAATGCAGCTCCAAAATAAGGGAACAAACATTCCCTTACTTTGAGGAGGCCTCTGTGACTGCCCTCCAACTGCAGGATGTAGCAACTGCCCCATTGACACAACTATGTTAATGCTGAAAAGTTGGTTAGAATTGCGCTCTCATGCTTATGTGGTGAAAAAAATGAAGTTTCTGGATACACTTGATCGTTCTGCCACAGATTGTTCCTTATGCATGTACCTGATGCCAACCTCCTTCGTACAGTTTGGCACTGTGGACATCTGTATGAGAATACAATTAGTTTCAACCAATACTGAGCCTGTTCTGGGCTCCAGTTTCTAGCACATGTCTGTACTGGCACTTTTTAGAATGCAATAAGTTAATGGCAGTCATGTTCCATGCCCAAAGTCTGAAATAGATGGTAGAATCCAGAGCAGGTTTGTGCAACCCCTTGCAAACATGTCTGATCCAAGAACTCATAAGAATATAAGAAGAGCCCTACTGGATCAGGCCAAAGGACCATTACATCTAGCCCAGCTTCCTGTATCTCACAGTGGCCCACCAGAGGCCTCAGGGAGCACACAAGACAACTAGATACCTGCATCTTGTTGCCACTCCCCTGCATCTGGCATCTCTGGCATGGAGTGAAAACCGCCAGACGTCCAAGTACGTCTTACAGCTCTGTTCCTGTACTCTCTGTCCTGTTGTTTCTCAATTCCCTTTCTTTGGATTGCAATTTCATGAAAAGATAAAATCTCTATCTGTAGTTTGCTGTATTGACTGGTTTTATTGATTTTTCTCCAGTAATACTGACCAAGGGCTGAGAGAAGATCAAGCCCTTAAGACGATGCATTAATAGCTAAGGCAGTTTTCTTTGATATCATTGCTTTTTTTTACTTCACCAAAGGCCATGCAAATCCATTGTCTATCAGCCCTGAATCAACCCAGAAAGATTGTTATTTTCCTTACAGCTTCACTCATTCCCTAACTTGAAGACAACTAAGGGCACAATCCTAACCTGGAGTTAGGCCAGCACAGTTAGGCCAGCAAAGTTTGGCCGGCACAAGGGCCACCATAAAGCGCATTTGGACCACTCTTGGAGTCAGGGAGGATGGTGCATGTCCGTGTACTGGCCACTCTATTTCCAAGAGTGCTACCAGTTTCATCATCTATTCAGCGGCTGGTCCAGTAAGTGAAAGCAGGGAGCAGGCAGGGCTAGTTGCACACTAACCACTGGCTACTACTTCCTTCTCCCTTCCACTGATCCAGTGGGTGCCTCCGGGCAAAAAGGCGGGATAGAAATCTAATAAATAAATAAATAAATAAATATTATTATAATAATAATCCCATTACTGTCAACCTGTCAACCTGCCTTCTCTCAGTACTGTCCCTTTCAGATATAATGGATAAAGGACTGTTTATTCAGAATTAAGTCCTATTGGATTCAATGGACCATACTCCATGATAAGCATGCACAGGACTGCAGCCCTAAACTTTGTTTAGTTTTGACCAGAATAAATAAATAAATATTATAATCATGCCGCACATGTTCTACCTTGGGAGTTGACATATTCCTGATTCCAGCTTGGAAATATATAACATTAATGAACAAGTGAGGCATAAAAAGGTCACAAGCCCAATAAACAAATCAGTCCAGAGTGATTTATCCTTCCTTCATAATCACTATGTCACCACATTTGCCATGATGTATTTGTGATGAGGTTACTTAATGATGCAAAACTGCAACGCCGTTTTGAAGGCTGACATTACTTAACCTCAAACAATGACACATTCCATTTTACATATGCATCTCTGCCCAACATCTTTCCAAATATTAGCTAATGAAAATTCATATGTCCCTGTCATCCTCAGTAGAGAAATATATCTAAACTAACAAGTAAATAGAGGTTGAACTCCTATTCATGCTTCTCTAGAAGTAAGTTACTTCAATTTAGTGGGATACAAACATTGTATGTGATTGATGGCACAATCCTATGCATGTCTACCCAGAAGTAAGTTCCATTGTGTTCAATGAGGCTTACTCCCAGGTAAGTGTTATAGGATTGCAGCCTCAATGTAAGAGTGCTCCACAAGCAACAATTTTCCCATGTGTGGATTGCACTGCCATGTAGGCATATGTGTGTACTCTCACATTTGGCCAAAGGCTGCACATGCTTTTGCTTATACACAAGTAAAATGCATGCAGATCACAGATTTATCTATACGCCTAGGATTATTACCTCACAGGATTATTATGTGGACAAAAGGAGGGAGGGAACCATGTACACCACCCTGAGCTGGTTGGCTTTGAACCATAAACTCCCTGGCTCAGTATTCATTTGTTAACCATTGTGCTGTGCTAACACAGTTCAGTTGTGTCTACTAGAGATGGTCCAAAGGTGACAGAATTGTGCTTAGTACTGGTAACTCGAATGCGTTGTATTTTAGGAGGGAGATGTTTGCACAGATGTCAGTGCAACAATAACTTTATATAAGTGACAATCATTTGTAGCCAATTCCCTGGAAACAGGTAATTTTGTCATTAATACAACTTCCAGGTGTGCAGAAACACTGATTCAGCTCTCTGTATCATGAGCAAAGGGCTTTGCTGAGTTAGTGACTGTCTATCCATTTACAAAGAGCAGTGGAGTTGCCCCCCCCCCACACACACACACACACACAGAGAGAGAGAGAGAGAGAGAGAGAGAGAGAGAGAGAGAGAGAGAGCACACCTTCAAGCCATTTACATGGCTTTATGAGGGAGTGTTATTCACATGGTAAAACTGTGCTTTTGAAGCCTGGCTGTATAACACAAAGACATGAAACACCCACACAGTTCTAAGTTTAGAAACAATCTGTCCACAGTACAGCTATGTGTGGAATACTTCAACCTGTACCCAGTCAGCCTGTATTGCTGATGGGGACTGGCACAAGACTGGCAAGGCCGTATAGCTCGGTGGGCGATCTTGAAGCACCTCTAAATCCTATTGAATATCTGATCTATCTCCAGCATCTCTAGTTCTCCTTTCCCTGCATGCTTTTTTGGCAATTTCAGTTCAACATTTGTGAAATGACAGTTCTAGGCATGTTTTTTCCCCCCTGATGATAGTGTTTGTATCTTGACCTGATGAACATCATCAGGACTTTCCATTTGATTGAAAGAGAGTGCAGTACAGTGAGATGTGGACTGATGGTGGAGCTGCTGGTACTGCCTGAAGCTAAGCAGGAAAATCTGCGGTTTGCTTTTGGATGTGAGACGAATGCCTGGCTGTGACAAGCTGCAGTACCTGTGGTGGCAGAACAGAGTAGCTGTGGAGCTGATTAGCTCACCGCAAGTGAGAGTTGCGGTGGAGTGTGTGAGGAGGCCAGCTGGCAAAGAAGGGAATACGACCTTGAGGACCTGTCCAGGCTTGACCTGCGATTGCCTGCTGAGGCTTGATGGCAGGCAGCCAGAGGAGAGAACCACACTGTGAAGGCAACATCTGGGCCTGAGGATTGGCAGATCACAACAATACTATAGATTTGTTAAAAAAAAAAAAACATTAGAAAAAAAATGGTGGTTTAGACTAGCCCGCTCATGTAAGCCCCTTTGGGCATTTCCTTCGGCATGGGAAAGGCGGGGTATAAATTCTTCAAAATAAATAAAATAAAAAAATAAACCTAGGCAGGTACTCCCATATATGGATGCAGGAGATAATTGTGCTGGGTTCCCCCCATATCAGTTTGCTGCTAAACCCCAAGAGTCTGCCCCCCCCCAAAAAATGGATCCCTCAAGCTTGACATTTGCCTTCCCAGTGACTACACCATGCTGGATTTCCAAGGCATAAATATTTTAGCCCCTCATTCTACTTTCCTTTTTCTTATCCACTTAGTTCTAAATCTGTTTTGAATGGTATTTTTTTTTTAAAAAATCTTCATTTAATTATGTCCCTTGAAGTCCCCCTTTTTCTCTTGCCTTCTTTCTGTCTCCTTTTTCTTGTCTTTTCCTTCCCAAAGGCTTCTTTCATGTTGAACAATCAGTCTGCAAAGTGTTGGTCCACTTAATAGCTGCTTACAGTAGTTAAATGCTATTGCAATTTGTAAATTGATGGTAAAAACACAAGTGCAGGGGGAAATCTGTCTAGACTAGAGCTCCATATAGGTGCTGAGGTCTTGTGAGTGAACTATAAGAAGGACATGTGAAGGACCCACAACAAAGTGCTGCTACCTGCTTCCAACACTTTTTGTTGCAGGCCGCCAGACCTGAGTTGATGGCCCAGCAGCATGTAGCTTCCTTTTGGACTGAGCCAATCGCTCAACCTGGAATAGGAGATTTTTAGCACTAGAGGAAGCATGACACCTCTAGCCTATAGCCAGCCCCTACAGGTACACTCTGCACTGCAAAATAGCACTGCAGCTCTCCCATTTGGGACTAGCTCAGATTCTGAAAGATAAATGCTATTTCTGTTGCACACAGCACATGCCAGGTTCCAGTTGGCCCTGGCCAGCTCCTCATTGGAACTTGTTCCTAGCCCTGTTCCTGTGCCGCACCATGGGGAGGTTCCATAACAGGCAAAAGAAGATCTCATCTCTTTCCTTCTGTGGCTCCCCACGGCCTCCCTGATCCCTCTCTATACTTCATTCTCCTGAATCGTCCTTTAGTGGCACAAGTGGTGGTGGTGGGGTGAATTAAACCTGCTGCTGTGGGGCATACGGCCTCTTCCTCACAAAAGAAGAAATCAACTTCCCCACATGAGGGCATGACCAGCTGGCACATGGTATCAAGGGTCATGATCAGCTGGTGGGCACTTCCTCCCCCCTGTTCAGTGTTGTGAGAAGAGGGCTATTTTATCTCCACCATCTTGTGCTGTATGAGGCTGCAATCCTATCCACACTTACTGGGGAGTAGGCCCCCATTGACAATGAGACTTACTTCTGAGTAGACATGATAGGATTGGGCTCTGAGAACGTTCTGAAGGGGAGAGAAAGGAGGACATGCCCTTGAATGTGCACATCCCCCTCTAGGGTCCAGCAAGATGTTCTACTGGGGGCATACTTGGGGGGGGTTGATGGGAGGGACTCAAATTCATTAGGATTTGAGCAAGTGATTTTCACCCACTCATGTCCCCAGCATCCCCTGTCAATTGCAGCATAATGGGCAGGCCACCTGTCAGGCCAGGTGAAGCAGCTGCTTCAAGTGGTGAACTAGGGAGCTGACAAACTGGCAGGGCGTGTCCTACATCTGTCCACCCATTTGCCTACCAATTCCTGAAGCTACCTGCCCAGGCCATTTCATCTGGCCTATCCACTCCTGGCCTTTCACCCTATCCACTCCTCACACTCTCCCCTTAGGGAGTGACCAAGGGGAGGATGTAGGTGGCTTGCCTCCTCCTCCTTCTCCTCCTCGGCATTGCCAAAACTGTGGTAGAGGAGCTGGAGGAGGAGATAGCCGCCACTGAGATTCTATTCCCAATCACCTTTGAGATCAGGAAAAGGGCCACCACTCTCTTTTGGGGTAGTGTTTTCCCCTTCGGGGGCAATAATTTATGCATGCTGTGGGGCAAGAGCTTCCCAAGCTGAACAAAAACACGACATTTGTATGTGTTTTTCTGTCTTACTCATTTACTCTCTTTGTTACTGTTCAGACTAACTTAGTACAGGAAATACCAAGCTAACGTTTCCTAGTCTCATGCCTAACGTTCTTTGATGTAGCAGAAACAAAGATTTGGTCTTATGCAGTTGCAGGCCTGGCCCATTTGCCACCCTGAGGCCAGGAGCACAGGCTGCCACCTTCCCAGTGACTGGCATCCCCACAGCGACTAGCGCCCCCCCACTTACCATGGGCTTACGCAGTCTAACACAATGTTCTGTAGTGTTCTGAAAGTCTTCAGAAGGCATTTATACAATGAAGTTTCCAATGAAACCAGAAATATTGTATAGCAGTCCTCCAGAGGCGGTGGTGGGCAACTCCTGGGGGCATTTGCCCCCCCCCCAGGCCATGGTAGGACCACCACTGGTCTTATACAATTATTTACTCTTATACAATTATTTACTCATTTCAGCCAGTGGCTTTTTCAGAGAGTCTCCAAGTGTGGCACAGAGCAGGAAGGCGGAGTGGATCAGAAGACCGGAAGAACAATAGCAGATGGGAGAAGCTACAGGTATTGAATCTTTCACCACAATGGGGATTTTTTGCAATCTGCAGATTGCAATCTGGAATCCCTTTAAAGAGCGAGTAGTAGTTGTCAAATGGCGGGGTAGACATTAACTCTATGGAAGTCTGGCAAAGGGCTGCACTAGGGACAGAAACATTCACAAATGATTGCGACAGACTCCCTCCTAAAGATGAGAACAGATGAACAGCAAAGCAAGAACAAAGCAGTCCTCTGTCAGCATGGTGGTATTTGCAGTGTGAATCACAGTAAATACTACCTATGGTGGGAATTCCTCTCTCTCTCTCTCTCTCTCTCTCACACACACACACACACACACACACACACACACCTTGAGGGCTACAATTTTTCTTGCGCAGTATATCTTATAATTTGAAATGATAGATGTTTACATCATTTCTTCTGCCTCTCCAAAACTCACACATGCAATCCCACCATGATATAGGTTTGAAATGAGAACTGCAGAAGGCATTTGAGACTGCTTTTATGTTCAGCTTTGATGTGCTGCCAACCTGCAGCGGATGGTTTTCCAGAATGTCCAGATCAGTGTTAAGACATGATCACGATGAAACTGGGCAAGTTTATGAAGTGCCTGATGATCCACACTAGTGCTGTGAGACTTCCACATGATCTTAAAACACCTTGGCAGAGTTGCCTTTTGTATTGCGGCAAGGACACTCAGAAGGCTACAAGGTAGTGGAGTGTGGAAGAAATGAAACATCAAAATGTGCATTTTAAAAGTGCATATGAGTTAGAGCACAATCCTGGAAAAGAGCTAGTGTGGCATATGTCCCTTGTGCAGGCCTAGGAGTGTCACCTGAGTCAGGGAGGGTGACACAAGGACACACACTGGCCTCCCTGCATTGCTTCCTGGTCATTGGTCATTGAGTCAGACTTTGATTGGTGCTTCCCAGACTTTGGTCAGCAGGAGGTTGCCGCTCCATCATCAGCAGATGGAGAGCAAAAAGAAGGCAGATTGGGGTGCGGGGGAGGGAAGGCAGTGGCAGGCCTGTGGGTGGACTGGACCTGGGAAGGGGGGTGCGACCAGCTTACGAGACCTAGGCTGGATCCAAACCTCTGTCCCCGGCTAGGTCATCCTTACTTAGGCCACTTGGATTTGCGGCAGCGATTTTGCTGCCACAGATCCAAGTAAGCCTATCGGGATGTCTGCAGCACGACATGGCATAAGGGGAAATAATTCCCCTTACTCTGGATTGTGCTGCAGCCAACCCCTTCCCTGCACTGGCTATGGGGCAGGCCAGCTGGCCTGCCTGTTCCAGTGCAGGTTAGGATTGGACTGCCCATGGACCAAATGGGTCTGCACATTTAAATATAAAATTGCGTACAATACTAGCTTACCCTACCAGGGTCCCCTTAGGCATGGGACCTAATTGGTTCAATTGGTTGAAAGCTGGCCCTGCACTCAACTTGCCCCAACCACCTGCATTGTCCACGTGTAAAATACTAAGAGCACAATCCTAACCTGGAATTAGACTGGCACAGTGAGGCCAGCAAAGTTTGGCTGGCACAAAGGACACCGTAAAGCGTGTTTGGACCACTCTCGGAGTCAGGGAGGATGGTTCACATCTGTATGCTTGCCTCTCTGACTCCAAGAGTAGTCCACACATACTTTACCATGTCCCTTGTGCTGGCAAAATTTTGCTGGCCTAACTATGCCAGCCTAACTCCAGGTTAGGACTGCGCTCTTGGTATCCTAGCTAATCCCCAGCCTCTGTGGAAGCCCAGAAGGGTCAAGATTCACTGGGGTCTGGTGTCAAGCATACAATTTTCAAGAGAACTGGTCGAAGGCAAGGTAGTGATTAGGATCTGGATCAGGCAAATATGGGTTGCTACCTTTCAGACAAGTTGCTCAGAAACCCAGAGCAATATAAAACCTGCCTGGCCTCTGTTGGTCCCTCAGGTCACCTGGCTAAACAATGCAGTAGTGTTTTGGGCCTTCATTTTGGTGGTGGTGCCATGTAGCAGAGATTAGGCAAAATGCCCAAGAGCTGCCTCAGTGGCACAGGAAGAACGGTTCTTGAGCTCTGTGACGAGAGTCCCTGGTGAGTTACCGTCTCACTCAGAGCCGGCTCTAGGAGTAGTGAGGCCGAATACCTGTGGAGGCCCCCACATTCTCTACAGGGCCCCCAATCACCAAGAAGAGCACTTGTGGTGCCATGTGCCAAGCATGGCCCCTGGAAGTAGTTGGTGGTGAAATAACGTCACTGCCAACTGCTTCCAGGAGGCCCATTTTGGGCTGTTCAGAGGCAGGGGCAGGTGGGATGGCTCAAGGTAAAACGTCTCTGCTTGCCCCACTGATTTACAGCCCATAGAGATCCCAGCTGCAACTTGCTCTGCTGGTGTGGGGCCCCCTGAGGTGCGGGACCCATTGTGTTGACATTGGTCACATTGGCTTAAGGCTGGCTCTGGTCTCACTCCATCATCAATAACAATGAGTTAAAAGAGAAGCATAAGGGCCATAATAAGAAAGCGGATTATATAATGATCAGTCTCTAATATAAACTCCCCTAATTTTAGTTATTCTCATTTTAAAATAGTCCAGAAGTGTGCTCCAAATTGCATTACATTTGTCCTAAGTATCACATCTGTAGAATTCAGATTAATTCTACATCTGTAGAATTCAGTTCTCTTAGCACCAAATGCGTTATAGTATCCCAGCAAGCTTGTTTTTCATTCCCACTGTTACTTCTTTGTACCAAAGAATCTGAGGAAACCCTTTCTAACCTCACCTGCCCATTTTCCAGAAACGTCCATCTTTATGTGATAATATGTCTGCTGTATGAGCAAAGGACGGCCTGCCACCAGACTGATATTGATGAATTAAAAGTTTAATTGAAATCAACTGCAACGGAATCCCAGTGCAGATGCAAATTGATGTAAAGTTATCAAAGTGCCTGTAATTGATCTTGGGTTGCTTCTTGCACAGCAGAAGTAATGACTGGTCTCCATTGGTTTCCTCAAAAAGCTACAACATTAAATAAAATTACTGACAAATATATGGGGATCCTGTGTTACTTTGCTGGTGCTAACTCATCATATTTTTCAGGCATGCCTGATTATTAATCTTTACTGTATTTTTATTGAAAAGAAAACACGACAATATGTAGAACTTTATTCAGCACATTCACTAACTTTGCAGCACTTTATATAAAAAGTACTGCTTTTTTTTTGCAATGCTTTATATAAAATCCTACCTAAAATCTTACCTACCTATCTTGTTAGCTTTTCTTTTCAATCAATCAATCAATCAATCAATCAATCAATCAATCAATCAATCAATCCAAACTGTATTTATATACCACTTTTCAACAAAATTTCACAAAGCGGTTTACTGGCAAATAATATAAAGTTAAATGGCTCCCTGTCCCAAAAGGGCTCACAATCTAGAACAATGCAGAACACCACCAGCAACAGCCACTACAGTAGAAAAGGCACTGTGCAGGGGTGAAGAGGGACAATTACTCTCCCCCTGCTAAGAGGAACACCACTTGAAAAAGTGCCTCTAGCCCAGTTTTTTTTATCTATATATGTGTATGTATGTATGTTTCGCATAGGCTTCGCAACGCCTGGAGCGATCGGCATGAAACTCGGCACGCATACACCTTGCGGCCTGGCGACAAACACTGCGGGGGTCGGGCCCCCCTAGCGCCCCCAGGGGTGGGGGTATGCGGGGGTCCCCGCATGAAAACGGTCAAAAACGGCCGAAATCGGCGTCAAATCCACAGTTTCCAGGGTCGCCGAGATGAACGGCGACGCCCCCGATGCTGTCAGTCCGGGTTCAGCCCCCCCTCGATGTGGGGGGCAAGAAGGGGTGCAAAACAAAACGTCCGCCATGCCCCGCTGTGATGCCTGGACCGATTGGCATCAAACTCAGCATGCGGAAGCCTAGCGGCCTGGCCACAAACACTGTGGGGGTCGGGGGCCCCTAGCACCCCCAGGGGTGGGGGTATGCGGGGGTCCCCGCATTAAAACGGTCAAAAACAGCTGAAATCGGCATTGAATCCACAGTTTCCAGGGTCGTCAAGATGAGCGGCGACACTCCCGACGCTGTTGGAGTCCGGGTTCAGCCCCCCCTCAACATGGGGGGCAAGAAGGGGTGCGAGACAAAACTTCCGCCATGCCCTGCTGGAATGCCTGGAGCGATTGGTGCCAGACTCTGCACGCATGTGCCTTGCGGCCTGGCGACAAACACTGCGGGGTCAGGCCCCCCCAGCGCCCCCAGGGGTGGGGGTGCACAGGGCCCCCGAAGTGAAAATGGCTGAAAACAGGCAAAATTGGCGTCGAGTCCGGGTGACGCTCCCGACGCGGTTGGAGTCCAGGTTTGGCCCCCGTCATTGTGGGGGGGGGGGGCGAGAAGAGGTGCAAAGCTCATAAACTCTGGAAGATCATTTTGTTACTCGGGCAACGCCGGGTAACAAAAAGCTAGTTAAAAATAAAAAAAAGATTAGCACACTTCAAACATGTGGTCAAGTAATATCTGCAATAAAGGTCTTGATCTGGTAGTATGAACTCATGCATCCATAAAAGAAATCAATTTATGAAGGTGAGCATGCAGTACTTCAATGACTGGCAGAGTTGCAGACCTGGCTGATTCTCCACCCCAAGTCCAGGTCCACAGATTGCCATTCCTACTGCTGCCTCCCCACCTCCTACACTGCCCCCACCACCCACCCAGCATCCATAAATTCTCCATTTTGGAGCCACACAGATGCACATGCCAAACCCGCTTACCAAACCCACTTTCTTACCCCGTACCCTTCAAAGAAGACCAGAGCTTGGAGTTAAACAGGGCCACTTTATTAACTACTAACATTTTAACTTGCAGCTGAGCATTAACGAAGCGTGCGGGATCTTTGGGGAAACGGTCCTAGCCGTCTGCCTCCCCGGGGTGATCTGGATGACCACAACGGGCGTGCCCTCTGACTCCAGACTTCAGTTCGTCGTTGCTGAGCTGAGTCCATCATCGCCGACCCAAAGGTCGAGGCAGCGTGACCGCTCAGACTCACCCCAGCCTGAGCCCAAGGGCAGCTTCGATAAATCCAGTCAGGGGACAGCCCGCCAGCTTCACCAAGCTGGTTGAGCAACTTATGAGCGGCCTGGCCGATCCCCAACCATGCTGCCTCAGAATAGATGCCAATTCAAACCACTTACCTACCCCCCCCCCGCATGCTACCTGCCGCACGGTGGGAACGCCTAGAGCTTGTCCCCAACTGCCCCATAAAAATCAAGTAGCCAGCTACGAAAGCCCAGCTGCGGATCTTGTGAGAAAATGTCAGTATCTTGAGGCGACAGGTGCACCCTGTCACCTTGAAACAGGGCAGGGATGCCAAAGTCAATCCTCGGATGCACAATCCTCAGATGCACACTGCCTTCACAGCCACCTGCCCCAGGTAGTCGTTTAATTTATGCCTGGCTCAGTCAACCCTGACTGGGGACAGAGCACCCCTCCATACTCTTCTTGGCAGCAGATTGGACCATAGTATACCCGGGATACCCAGGACCAGGAGCGCTAAGCGGCGAAGATCCCTACTGGCCTGCACTCTCAACGCCACAGTGCGCATCTGAGGTAAGTCATTGCTGCCTAAATGAATCACCAAGACCTGGGGTGTTGGGTTGTTCCTCAGGAATTCACAAAACAATGGCGTCTTGCCAAAGCCCCTGCTCCAAGCAGAAACTCACAAGGCTATGCCTGCTTAAGCTACTTAGTAACCCAATGCAGACAGTCCTGGCAATATATACCAGCACGAACAGAGAAGTAGGCCCCAGCCCCCAGTGGCTTGCCTGTAGGCCACAGGTCTCCCCCTCCAGCTGCAGAGCAGCTGTCCTTCAGTAATCGCCAGTCCTCAATCCAATAATCCTTAGTTGTTTGTCAATTAGTCAAGCCTGTAAGTCAGTCCAGGTATCAGTCCATATATCAGTTCGCCTTGCCAGTCCAATAAGCCAGTCCGTTGTCCAGTCCATTAGTCAGTCAGACAAGCCAGTATTTCAATCCGATAAATCAGCAAAACCTCCACTCTTTCCACTACTACAACCCACAGCTGCTCCTTCCTCCAGGTGCTCCTTATATCCCTGCTACAAGCTCCTAAGTGGCTGTAGCTGTGCAGCCCAGCCTCTGCTGCTTCCCTGGTGTTAACCCTGCACTTTCCTGAACCGAGGGCCACTGTCGGCACCATCCACTGCCTCCTCGGGGTAATCTTCCGCATTTCCCCATACAAACGGCAGTAGCTGTTCCCATCACATCCATGGAAATTTAGTTATTAAACAACCACAGCCTCAACAACTCAATGGGAACAACCCAGGGTCCCGGGTAGAGTGCGTGCAGGAATAGTATAGGCCCTTATATTTAACACAAAGGATATGACACCACTGGTGTCTAAGGGGCGAGGCCCCAGTCCCGCAACGTCCTTGCTGTCCGTTGAAATTGAAGCCTCCAGTGCTCCAAGCTCTTGCTGCTCTGTCCTTGTTGAAAATAAACAGTATCCCTTGAGTGTGTGCAGGGACCCCCAACCATTGAAGGGGGGTGGATGGTTGAACCACCACCACTCCAAGTTTGCCACTGGCTGAATGGAATCCCATCATGGCTGGGCCCTGGACACCAAAAGCTGGTGAAGCCACCTCAAGAGTGTGACAATTTCATTACGCTCCTTTGCTTGGTTCTGTCCCTGTATTCATTCCTTCTCCTAATAGAGGCTGGGGATACTTTGTCCCCCGGGCAACGCCGGGTAACAAAAGGCTAGTGTATAATAAAAAAGGCCTACATGGCTGACCTCATGCTAAGGAAAGGATATTCCTGAAATGTTGAGAGATATTTTGGGAATATCTTTTCCTTCGCATGTGGTCAGCCATGCATCGTGTACTATTTATCCTCTTTGTTGTTCACTACGATGTATAGCCTAGCACAGTAGTATTCAAACGTTTTAGACCAGGACCACTTTTTAGAATGGCACTTGTGTCGGGACCCACCGGAAGTGATGTCATTAATCTGAAAGTGATGTTGTGGCAGGAAGTGACATCATCGAGCAGGAAGTGCTGTCATTGTAACATAATAAAATGATATTCCTGAAATGTAAATTGACATTCTTGCACTGCAGCAGTTGCACAACCATGAAACATCCCTGACAGAAAGCAAGATTAGGACAAAATATGATGTAAAACCACTCAACTAAATTTTTTTAAAAAACAAAAACCCTCACTTGAAAATACAAACTGTTAACCCTCACAACATGAATATAACAAGAGTAAGGTCTGCGGTTTCCAAGATGGCTGTTCCCAGCTTTCCGAGACCCACCTGACATCAGGTTGCGACCCACCAAGTGGATCCTGACCCACAGTTTGAATAACACTGGCATAGCACCTATCGTTTTCATGTTTGCCTGTGCATTCAGGAGAAATGTAGGCATTTTCTTATGGCTTCCACCATCATAAAAGAGGAATTTTGGCTCACTGCTGTACATTTCTCTTCAGTGTGCTGTTGGGGTGTGGTGAATTTCAGATATCAGTTTAATCGGTTAAACCGAAGAGCTGTCAGCTGTTGTCAGAAGCCAGCCATATGTCAGGCAACAACGTGAGTTTTGTAATATCGCACAACTGTCCCCATCTATTTTTCTTCATGTTACTCTTCTGATGACACTTTTAGGAATGGAGAACACAAACATTGCCATCTGGATCAATATACTTGTCTTCTTAGTTTGATCTCCGTTCTGCTTTCTGTACCATTCCTTTTCATTTTGTGGAAATTAAATTCTGCGGAGAAGGTTGGGAGTTACAGTCCTGTGCCAAACGCGATGGAAGATTGGTTATGTCTCAGGTAAAGGTCAGACCATTGTGAGACAAATTCCCAACCCAGTTACATTTCTGCAAGTAATTTGAGCCCATAGAGTATTGCTTCTGGTCTAGTATTTCAGTTCAACTGGGCATTGGATTGAATTGGACCAACAGAGGATGTCTTCATACTAAGGTACCATCCTCTGCTCTTGTGGCCCATTGGTTTGGTTGGGTAGGTGAGATTATATTCTAACATGTGCATACTTTCTGGAGAAAAATTATATTAAAAAATTATGCAAGCCAAGGAGTTCTCTCCAGTCCCAGTTGGCAATGATAAAAGTACTACTGAGACAAAGAATTGTAGGGTCATTTCATTCATGGAACAGCTTCCACATGATCACAGACAACAGGGCTCCTATTTGGCAAAGGTCAAAATACTGGCTAGGAGCAATGCCAAATAAATAAATACGTTTCAGATGAAATATTGGAACCATAAAAGTTTATTGAAATTTTACTATTGAGTACTCTGGACTTGGGAAATCAGTCTGGCGAGACAACATGGAAATGATCAGGCATAGACTTTTAACTTTGAGGTCAAACTATGGATGTAAGTTCCATGGATATCTGTAGAAACAGTACGTTGTGATATTGTTAGAAACAAGTACATGTGACTGTTATCATATAATTATCCCAGGAATGCTTGCTTCCCCCCCCCATAAATAGCACACATGTTATATTCATGTGTATGTGATCTATAATGTAACAGGGGGGAATAGGGGGGTTAGCCCTCCCCTCAGATGCGGTTCTGATTCAAATCTCATCAATTCTCTGGAAAAAAGCTCTTCCTGTGAACATGCTATTTGAGGGTGAGAGATGGAGAGTAAGCATGCCAAAACCAAAAGTCATCACATCAAAAATTACATCCAGTTTGGCTCTTAGCAAAGGACAAATTTAGCTTTGATTTGTGAGATAAAAATATACTATAAGTCACTGAGGGTGCAATCCTAACTTGGAGTTAGGCCAGGACAGTTAGGCCAGCAAAGTTTGGCCAGCACAAGGGCCACCGTAAACCACATTTGGACCACTCTTGGAGTCAGGGAGGATGGCGCACATCTGTGTGCTGGACTCTTTAACTTCGAGAGTGGTCCAAACATACTTTACGGTGTCTCTTGTGCCAGCCAAACTGTACTGGCCAGATTAGGATTGCGCTCTGATCGTTTTCTTTGAAATTTGTCAACCAGGGAGTCCTCCAGAACATGGTTTTGGGTGTGGTGCTCCCATTGCACCCATAGAAGACTGCCCACAAAGAAGACCACTACACACTCTGTCTAGTTAAATCCTTAGTGAAATTCCTTGATACAAAATTCCTTGATACAAAATGTAAAAGATTAAACTGACAATACACTTGGCTTTGCCGTTATAGTTGCACCTTCCTCAAGGCAAACTTATTCTCCGTCTACAGAAGCGTGCCTTTTTAATTTTTAATAATTAAAGATGCTTGTTTTTGTTAAACCATATAAAAACACTGCATTTGTGTTTAAAATATCAGTACTGCATTTCTGGTGTTTAAGATATTTTCCAGAAATTAAAATAGATTATTTTTCCAGTAAGAAAGAACAATACTGTGGCTGCATCTGCTGACACTATATCACCTACTGTATATCACCCATCGAGTACATTTTTAAAGTGTTTAATGACTTTAAATGAGAACTTGGAATAAAAACTGTTTCCTGCCTTTTTTGTTTTTTTTTTATATGTCATGAAATCTGCAAAAAAGAAACAAACCCATTTTTAAACACCCCTACTAACAGTAACAATAACAATATGTACTGTATGTACTGCTTTTCAACAACAAAAAAGCTCATGAAGTAGTTTACATATTTCTCTTCTTCCATAGACCTAGGTTATCTGCATTTGCCAATGTCGTCGTCGTCGTCGTCATCATTATCATCATCATATAATTGTCTCTAAAGTATTCAACAAGTATACTTTGCAATAACCACCACCCCCAAACAGAATTTTTCAAAGGCTTCAAGTGCATTCCCCCCTCTCTAACACCCTTTTCCTGCTCAATGTGCTGTATAATTGTTTCATTTAGCACAGTTTCTTGGTTTGGTTCTTTGCTTCCTGTCTAATTATTTTGCAGTTGTTTACGTTGAACTGTGTTTGCCATCTGTTGGAGCAAACAATTAAATGACTCAAATCCTTTTAATTCTGGCTGCCAGCTTCTTCTTTATTTGTTGTTTTTCATCACATTTTCGCTTTATCTACAAAGTACGAGAATTAATTCTTATCTTTTTTAGCACAAGGTTGTCACCAAAAATATTGGGATAAGTACCAAGCTGCACCTGTGTTCTGTAGCCCATCGTTCGCACCAAAGAGATCTTGGAGTAACAGCAGATGACTAGATGATATATATTCAAATTATATGTGAACATAGCAGGCACAGTTAGAAAAAAAATTCTAGAGCTTTGTAATATTGCTAATAATGATTAATGAAGAATGGGGAAAATTCCAAAAGAGAGGTACGTTATAATCTTAAAATGTGGAGATCATTGTATCTTGTTTCTTCCTTTTGTATATTTCTTCAATATTCTCCGATCTGAATGATTCAGACTGAGAAAGCTTTTTTTAGTTAGTGAACTGGTTCACATTCAAGGCCAAACCAGTTTGGTGCTATAGGAACGAGCCTGAGTGACATTACTAGAGTTGGTGTCAGCCAGCGCAAGATGGGGCAAGCGCAACGATAGAGGGTGGGAAGGCAGGGGAGCATGGCAATAGCTGGAGAAATCTCCAGAGCCCAAGTCTACCAAACTCCCCAATATGGAGCCCAGGTCCACCTGCCTGGTAGACTTAGCCTCCTGATCAGAGTCAGCTTTTTTGTTCACAAGGCCAGGTCTACCCATCTGGGAGGCTCCCCCTCCACAGGCATGGTAGCTGTACCCATGGACGAGGTTTTCTCTCCCCTGCCTTCAGCCATGGCAGAGGATGCTCTGGAGCTCAGGTTCCTGATGCAGAGCCCAAGTCTACTCATCCAGTAGACCTGGCCTTCCAGTCAGCCCAAGCAGGACATTTCCAGCTCCCCTCCTTTTGTGTCATCCCTCTGATGGTATCACCCAGTGTGATCAATACCCCCCTGCACCCCTTTAGTGATGCCACTGATAAGCCTGGAAGAACTGTGTGGACCCAAATCAGAAGATCGGACCTGTGAAGAGAGTTTAGATTTGGCAAACTCTGCTGCTGCTAAACCCGGACCCAATCTGCCCTACTCCTTGCCCTCCCATTACTGCCCCTGTTCTGCCCTCCCCCTGCCCCATTCTGTCCACCCCACTATGCCTCCCCCATCAGCTTCCCTGGGTCGGCGGCCTGCAGCATTCCATCACCAGGCACAGGGCCTCTCCACTAGTGCTCTGGTCGTGCACAGCTCCCCACGCTGCCAGGGATTTTTTTACAACTGCCATCAGGCAGTATCCTTGGCAGAACACGACTTCTGTCAGCCGGTGAGCCCAATAGCATTGCGCTGTGAGGCTTGCTCATGTGGCATCCCAAACCACTATCTGACATTGCGCTTGAACCAGCCCAATATCTGTGAAGAAGTGCTTTCAACCCTTTTAAACAATAAGGATGTGCTACAAACCATTACTGATGAGCTAGGAGCATCTTATCTCTGTGTACTTATCTCTAGGAGCATCTAGGAGCTCTGTGTGGGAACTCTGAATTTTAAAAAAATAAATAAATATAATGTCGAGAAATTGTTTTTTTAAAAAATCTTGTGCCGGCATTTCTGGGTTTTTCATTGTACATTGTTCTAAAATTGAGCCCCATCACAGAGCAGGTTAGTTCTCATTTTATGGTAAGGTCCTTCTGCGTGTTGTCAAATAATTATCTGATGCGGTGACTTTTTATTTTCCCAGGCAGGAACTGTTTCCTACGGTTATCTCACTGTGCCAAAAATGATGTGATAAGATGAACTCATTGTGCGACAAAATGAAGACGATGTCCTAACTGTGTGAGGACTTTGCCTGTCAAACAAAAAGAGATGACTACTCTACACTTTGAATCAGGAGGATGAAATGTAAATTATCTTTTAGGCTTCCAAGATGATCTTTAGGTATGTGGATGACTCTCTTGAAATAAAAAAACCACACACACATTGGTGGGAACTAAAAATTCTTCAGGGCATTAATTGATTTGCCAAGGGAATGCCACAGGAAATGCCACAAGAAGCTGCCTCCTCAGAGTGTCTAGTAAGCTTCCTCCCCACAGTAAGGTTTGGAGATACTCACCAGTCAGAGCAGGGTCATCGTATTGTGAGTCTCTCCCCCACCCCCTTCATTTCACCAAGTGGCCACGGGGAAAGGTTTAGAGAAACTCACAATGGGATGGCTTTAATCCACGTGGTAAATCTTGTTTTAAAAAGTTGGTATACTGATGTTTTAGATTATGTTTTCGTTAGCTGCCTTGGGTGCCCACATAAGCAGGAAAGAGGTGGGATAGAAATGCATTCAATGTAACAAATGAATACACAACTCCAGGTTGGAAGAGGGATGGACTCTTTCTTTACCAGTTTTATTGGGACACTGTTGCTAGTAGCTTCGCTTGCCAAGACACAGGTCTCAAGTAACAGTAATAAGTAACAGTTAGAAGTAGGGAGATGAGTAGAGACTTCCTGCTTGCAATATCTCTTCCCTCTTCTTGTATCTCTCCTGCTCTTTTTGCCTTTTTAAATAGCCGGGCAGAAAACCAGGAGGCAGTGGCAATGGTGGTGGGTCTTTCATACTACTGCAAAGTAAAAAGTGGTGGCTGCCCGGTCTCCTGAAGGCCCTGGGAATACTCATGTCTAACGGAGGTCACAATCCTAACCTGGAGTTAGGCCAGCAAAGTTAGGCCAGCACAAGGGCCACTGTAAAGTGCTTTTGGACCACTCTTGGAGTCAGAGAGGCCAGCAAACATACGTGCGCCATCCTCCCTGACTCTGAGAGTGATCCAAATGCACATTACGGTGGCCCTTGTGCTGGCCAAACTTTGCTGGCCTAACTGTGCCGGCCTTACTCCAGGTTAGGATTGCGCTCTGGGACTCATTAGAGAACCAGACATGTGCAGGTTAGTTTTGGGAATCATTTGAGGGCCAGCCAAATGCATAGTACCCTTGGGTCTCACAGCTTCCCGACTGTGAATAGAAAATATGCTCTAGAGTACCCCCCCCCCCCCATGTTCTTTGTGACAACACATTGCAGATTCATTTTTTACAAACCTATGTCTTTACAAATTTTGTTACAAATTATACAATTTATTACAAATTGGGACCTAGTTCTACTGTCAAAGGCACAGATTTGTCCCTTCTTCCTTATGACAGCCCTTCAGATATTTGAAGAGTGCTATCATATCCCTTCTCAGTCTTCTCTTCTCCAAACTAAACATACCAAGATCCTTCAACCTTTCCTCATAGGACTTGTTTTCCAGTCCCCTGATCATCTTCGTTGCTCTTCTCTGAACCTGCTCCAATTTGGCTGCATCTTTCTTGAGGTGCCCAGAATTGAACACAGTACTCCAGGTGAGATCGCACCAATGCGGAGTATAGCAGAACCACAACTTCTTGTGATTTGGATGCTATGGTTCTATTAATGCAGGATAAAATTGCATTAGCCTTCTTTGCAGCTGTATCACACTGCTCACTTATGTTCATCTTGTGATCCACTGCAACTCCAAGATCCCTCTCACATGTTGTGCTGCCAAGCCAAGTTTCCCCCATTCTATACCTGTGTCTTTGGTTATTTTTGCCCAAGTGTAGAACCTTGCATTTTATCCTGTTGAACTTCATCTTATTCTTTTCAGCCCAATATTACATCTTGTCAAGTATTACTTGTCAAGTATCTTGTCAAGTATTACATCTTCCTGAAGGCTTTTACTGTCTTCTATAGTGTTTGCTACTCCTCCCAGTTTTGTGTCATCTGCAAATTCGATGAGGTCCCCTTGTATCCCTTCATCCAAGTCATTGATGAAGATGTTAAAGAGAACTGGGCCCAAGACAGAGCCCTTGACAATCACTCTTTGTGTATGGTTATCCAACCAGTTGCAGATCCACCTAACAATGATTTCATTTAGCCCATATTTTCCATCTTGCTGATTAAGATATTGAAGTAGGAGAAAATCAGGTCCAATGCGATTTTCTGGGCTCCTGTCTTTTTAAATTTACGGAGCTGTCAATTTGAAGTTTCATTTCCCCAATGTGCATCCCTATCCTGTTTGCATCCCCGTGAGCTGAGTTGTTGCAAGCCCAACTCCCTTGATCCCGGCCGGCCCGGGATCCTCCCCTCTGTAGCTTACTGGAGTAACAGTCGACGAAGAAGAGATGCCAGCTGGACTTCGATGGAACAGAAGGAAAGGATTTTATTGCAATAAAAGACGCTATAGGTCGCAAAACGCGCATGCAAGAGGGCACCCTACTAGCGGGCCAAATTGTGAAAGACAGACAATTTTATACATTTTCATATGCAAACAAAGCGAAATAAAAATGTCCAATTAAATTTACCTGTCTAATCCCACTTTAGTCATTGGGCATTGGGGTTTTTGAGTCTTTGGATTGTTCAGGGATGGGTTTGAGGAACTCCCCGAGACTTGCACGTTCACCTGAGGGGTGACTGGCGCCCAGGAAGAGGGGCTAATCTCAACATTACAAAAGATTGGGGAAGTGACAAATGGTTGAGACATATTGGGTAAGGGTCAGTGGTGGGATTCAGGGGTTTCACCCAGGTTCTATAGAACCAGTTGTTAAATGACCGGGCCCCGCCCACTTGCTTACCTCGGCTGGCTTTGGGGTTTTTTTTTGCTCTGGCTATGACGTCATAGAACCGGTTGTTAATTTATTTGAATCCCACCACTGGTAAGGGTCCTTGATTGAATCTGAAAGGTGACAAAGGGGCGGGCGTTGGGGTCAAGGAAGAGCAAAGATAGACGCATATCTATCCTAACACAAAAGGGCAATTTTAGAAGACAAATACGTATTTCGTTATGCAGAAGACTTCTATTTATATTACACCAAGAGTTCATTCAAGCTTATTATGCTAATGCTTCGGGCAGAGATTGTGGATGCCGCTGCTGAAGACGTGACTTTGGGGTCCAACTGGATGGCCGTGGCATGGACCTCGAGGGAGCTGGCATCCATCTTGGGTTGCCGGAAGCCATTTTGCATCTTCTTCTTTCCAGTATGCACAAGCACAGAGCCCTAAAAGGGCTGCATTCCCCCTTTACAATACAATACATTCCCATTCATAAAATACTACATTCATTCATTCATTCATTCATTCATTCATTCATTAAACTTCATTCATAGAAATCGGCTTTCCCTTTAAGAGGCGATTTTTAACAGTTACCGGCTTCCTGACAGTTCACCCGTACCCCGTGATCGGGGATTCCGGGGGAAACCCGGCGGTTTCGCAGCTTGACAGCTAGTCGCGGTGCTTTCTAAGAATGGTTAAGAGCCCGGCGGCGGCTCGTTGACTCGTGGTTAGGCTCAATAACTTGCGATTAACAGTTTGCTTATGGCGTGTGCCGGGGTGAAACCGCAGGTTAATCCTGTCAAGTGGTGTTCTAATCCCCTCTAGAGCCGGCGGGGTGCTTTGGCTGGCCGGCTGAGGCCACGGCGGCGCTGCGAGTTCGAATCCCGGCTCTCCCACCAGCTGTCAAAACGGGAGAGCCAGAGCACAGCGGCCATGAGTTCGATCCTGGCCGGGGCTTAGTTTTGTTCTCTGATGGTTCGTGGCCAGGTGAGAAGGTTTTGTCCCGATGGCGGCTTGGCTGGGCTGTATGCTGGCAGCCAGGTGAAAAGTGTGCGTGCTTGAGTGCGACTTGGCTGGGCGGCGTGCCAGCAGCCAGGTGGGGGAATCATGGTGGTTTCAGTGTGGCTGGAGAGCCAGGAGTGTGGCGGCTTCTGTGGTAAACAAAGGGGGGGGTTGTTCCCACATCAATGTCATGTGGAACCTTGTCAAATGCTTTACTGAAGTTAGACTGACAGTCATGTTTGAAACCTGCTAAACAGAGCCGCCCCTAGAAGGGGAACAGGCAGGATGTGAGCCCCGGAGAACTCAACCAGTGCAGGCCCCCATATTATGGACATATATTAGTCATGAAAGCATCAGGCCCAGGACAGCTGCCTTACCCAAAACATGGCTCTGTTGGCAAACCACTAACCTATAATCTTTCATTGCCAGCCAATCCATAGTCAGTTCATGAATGATAACGTCTTCATCTTGAGGGCAACAGGCATGGCCTAGTTTCATCACTGCTTGGGAGTGGGCAAATCAATGCTCCCCAGTATTCTTCTGCCCGGCCAGCCTTGCCTGGGTGATCCAGTGCAGCGCCATCAGTTGCGGGTGGTGCCCACAACTAGGAGGCGGAGCTACTTCTTGTTCACTTCCTGCACAGAACCACTTCCTTCGCCATTTTAAAAACCTTTGTCTGTTTCTCTTGTTTGTAATGGTTTATTCGAAGAACTCCCTCATATTGACGGCAGGATAATGGCATCTGCTCAGCTCCCTTCATCCCTCACATTTAAAGAAAACACAGCTTGTTACATGATGCCTATAGAAGTCAAGCTGAAATTTTAAACATTGCCCCTGTTCTTTCATTGCCGCGAGATAGAAAGGAGGAGCCTCTGCTTTATTGTCCAGCACCTGATGCTTGCCAATGCTTCTTCCCTCCTGGCAAAAGGAACTACTCTGGGGCACCATGGAATCAGATAACTGCTCACTTTGTATTCTAGGCATCTCCATCCATTTATGAGAACTTGCAATTCAACAAAGGCGCAGCATTCAGAAGACGCTATCTCAGTGAGAACCGGATTCATCAACGGGATAATGCAAGAAGAGCGTTTTTTTCTTTTTTTTCTTTTTTTGGCTTGAAATTTTAATGAAGGACATTTCTATTTGTTATTTGAACTGCTAATGAATATTAACCAGTGGCCCGTTGTGAGTGACTGATTTCCATATTTATAGAACGCCAGCATGAAGGCAGTTAACAGGATTTAAATTAAGTTTAACAAGTAGTGGCTTTTCTTTTCTCTTTTTTTTCAACGTCTAGGAACGTGTGCATGATGTGCAGTACTTTTTCGAGTGCCCTGCTTTTGGGGCATTGACATTGTGAAGCTGAAAAGCGCATGACCAATATGCCTTTGACTGTCAAAAGGAGGTTGAAAGATAATTTCTAAATTTTCACTGCAGTGGGTCCCATAAAACTCATTGAAAGGATTTTTTATTTTATAATTGAAGCATCAGTGAATAGAAATGGGGTCCTATCACTCCTTTCTTTTCTCCATCAAGACTAAAAGGCCCACTTTTCCAGGATGGGCACTCGACTCAGAATGACTAGACTCAAGTAATGAAAACACTGGCTTCTTATGACATATATTGACCCGAGTCATGTGTATTAGTGGCCCCAACTTGACTTGCAACTTGGGGCCACTTACTTGGAAAAAGAGGCAAGACTCGAGTCCCTATTGCAGCCATTTTCAACCATGGTGCTGTGAATGGTTTACAGGTGTGCCGTGAGAATTTGGGAAAGGCTCATTTATTAGTAGGGCCATTGAAGGTGAGCCCCCACAAGCGGCATGATGTGCCTTGTCCATGGTCAAAAAGCTGATGGCATGCCTTGACAATTTCTGCATCTTATCAATGGCAAAAGTGCCTATAGAAACACTGATGATCCTGTACAGAGAGGATGTTATGATGGTGATTCTGTTTTTATTATTGCATTTTATTTTTTGTATCTGCCACTCTTAGTTTGTTGAAACGTGTTTTTGTTTTAATACCTGCTTTAAGTTACCCTGGTGACCTACGTGGATGAGCAAGGTTACCAACAACAAACCACTCTTGAGTAAATAACGTGTTCCATGAGTAAATATTTCCTTATACAAATACTGGTAGCCCTGGATTCATTTCTGATTAATTTCATTGGATTATGCAAAGTTCTAGTGGGGGGAGGAGGGGAGAGAGAGAGAGAGAGAGAGAGAGAGAGAGAGAGAGAGAGAGAGAGAGAGAGAGAGAGA
>JAJKFI010000005.1:36451390-36503090 GCA_029204185.1 Lerista edwardsae
AGAGAGAGAGAGAGAGAGAGAGAGAGAGAGAGAGAGAGAGAGAGAGATTTTCAACAGTTTTTGAATAAACATATCTTGAACTCAATAATATCATTAGGTTGTATTTAAAGGAAGTTAGTCATGACTGCATTCCATGAATGGGATCTGATTTAGAGCACATCCTAACCTAGAGTTAGGCGGGCACAGTTAGGCCAGCAAAGTTTGGCCCGCAAAAGGGACACCAAAGAACATTTGGACCACTCTCGGAGTCAGGGGGGATGGTGCATGTCTGTGTGCTGGCCTCTTTGACTCAGAGAGAGTGGGCCAAACATACTTTATAGTGTCCCTTGTGCCGGCCAAACGTTGCTGGCCTAACTGTGCTGGCCTAACTCCAAGTTAGGATTGTGCCCTTAATCATGACTAACTTGTTCCGCTAATTGCAATGGTGTGTAGACATGATTGACATCCTTTGGATAAACACATAATTTCTTACATCTTGCACTGGCCCTTGGCCACCACTGGCCCTTGGCCAAAACAAAAAGCTCCTCTCCTCTTGTTGGTTCTTCACCACCTGGTTTCACTCTCTCCTCGTCCTTGTTCTGCCCTCCCCGCATCCCTTCTCATCTCTCCAACTGGCTTACCTGCCCAGTGGGTGGTGGGATGGCCAACGTTGCATGTGGAAAGGGTCCGGCCTTCCCGCCAATGTCCTGGCAATATACTACAGAAAGTGTTTTATGGCACCTTTTCAGCAGTTCCTGGCAGTGGACCACCTGTTCTGCTCTGGTTAGCACTGAATTCCCTCAGGTGTAAGGCAAGGGGCCCATGTCATCACCATGCACAGCACTTACTACCTGAGGCCAGATTGAACAATAAGAGATAATCCAAACTGGTGATTTGCCTTTGTGTACAGCATATGCAGGATTTATTGTAGAAAACCTACAAAAGCAATTGCCAGTTAATTAATCTTATGCATTATTACACCAATTGAGAATAGTGTAATCGGATGCATATTTAAAAACATAGACATAGCAAAGCCTCTTTCTTTGAAGACTTTGCCTTCTGTGAACAGCCAGTTGAATGTGATAAAGATCATTTAATGTTCTTTGTATTAAAATGCATAGGCTTCTGAAACTGCAGGACAACGTCAAGTAATTAAATTCTTTTCTCCAAATAATTCTCATCTGTACAGTACTATTGTTATCTGATATACATTAAAAACTCTGTGATTGATCTACGCCACAATATGGAGTGCCACATTTACAATAAGAACAAAACCATGGTATGCAAAGACACATTTCTTTCAACATGCCAAGAAAAGTCATTATTTCTTACAATAGCAGGAGTGCCTTGGAGGAAATGTCTAAATAGCTATTGTTCCAGAACTTTTTTTCTTTCAAACTATGAAAGATATGCATGCCATTTGACTTTACCAATGACATTACAAGAATATATTATAGGATATACATATTATATTATATCTATACTGCCAGAGTGATTTTTATGATTGACATAAGGCAGTCAGTGCTGGCAGAATGCTAGGATTGGGCTACCAGTATACTAAGCGGGCAAGTATCTTTGCATGGTAGTGGAATGTACAGGTGTGCCCCAGTATCCACTGATTTCAATATTCGCAGTTTCAGTTATCCACAGATACCATGGATACTGGGAAGCCTATAAAAAGTAGGGGAACATTAAACAAGTCTCTTTATTTTTACCTTTTTGAAGCAAAACCATTGACGTTCCCCTATCTTAAAAAAGGCGTCTCCAGTATCCATGGTTTCAGGTAACCACGGTGGGGTCCAGAAGGGAATCCCAGCAGATACCAGGGAATGCCTGTACATGTATCCAATATGAAAGCAAGGTCACCGATGAGGTAGAGGGGTTCTCAAACCCCCACTGTGACCCACCTGTTCTGCAGAGGAGGGCTCAGCCACCCACTTCCTTCTCCAACGAGCTCCACAGACCTCTGGAAGCAACCAGAAGTCACTGTCATGAACTTGGACGTAAACCAGAAGTGACTTTCTGGCTGCTTCTGGAGTGTTGCGAAGGCCTTCTGAGGCCCAGTGCGGCGCCAATTGAGCCTGGAGGGCTCTAGTTTGGAGCCAACTAGATACAAGGGTGGGTGAGAGGATCCCATCCAGGACCCACCGAACATTGAGTCACGACTCACTTGGTGGGTCATGACCCACAATTTGAGAAACCCTGGGGTAGACTAACAGCGCAATCCTGACATAGCAGGGCAACATCCTAAGCCCAGGAGGAGGCAGGAGCAGCTCAGCACAGGGCAAGGGGAGGTTTTCCCCTTGCACCCAGGAAAGCCCGAGCCAGCTCTATGGGGCTGCTCACATATGCACCTGCTGTTTTGCAGGTGCAAGTCACCGTGGACAGCAGCAGCCCGAATCGGGGCCGCCCTGGCCGGGGACACGCTACCTCCATTGCTGCCCACTGCACCACCCCATTACGCCCCCGGCATGCCTCTGGCATGCACTTTGGCAAGGTCCTGCACTGACCACACACCGCCAATGCTCAACCGGTGCTGCTGATGGGCACAGAGGTGCCCGTGCGCCGACTCTGCTGCTTGCACTGGTCCAGCGCCCGATTAGCCGGCGCAGATGCACTTGACAGTACATTTTTGACAGCGCTGGACTGGTGCAAGGGCGTAGCACCGGCGCAACACAGGTATAGGATTGCGCTCTAAATGCTCATGTGAAACTGTGGCTTGCAGCATTGAATGGACATTTTGAAACATCTTAGGAAACTGTACCAGCAAAGAAGCTTAGGCTGAGGGCACTGTGTCAAGTGCTAATAGCCCAATTCCATGCATTATGGGGCTTACTCCCAGGGAGGTGTGGGTAGGATTTCACCCTTAGAAGCACATAAGTTTGTGTGGTGTGCTGTGTGAAAACTCTATAATATTCAAAAATACTAGCCAGTGCAATTCAGACAGCAATGGAGAAGTGGTAGGGGTGGAGGCATCTTTTGGACATATCTTTCAGCTTGATATCTTCCACCTCGGTAAAGCTGAAGTCCTCTTATTGAAGCCAGATCAAGCGTAATCCTTTATACAGCAGCAATGCAATTTAGTCAGACTGGCAAGCCCACGGGCAGGAAAGGTTCACTGAAAGTTAAACCACTTACAGGAAAGAAGTCGCTCAAAACCATGTCATACTTTCAAAGAATCGAGTGCTAACAAAACTTTCAACTGATTCCTGGTATATCAACATTGTTTTTGCATTCAGGCGTAGGGGAAAATGCATTCCTACCACACATCTTTCCTTTGCACACATCAATTTTGCAAAGCTGAGAAATGATCTTATCACCTAGAGTGCTGTTGAGCATAGCTATGCCTGCTCGATAATTGGCATGCTGTTGAAAAAAAAAAGAGCTCGTCTGTTAAAATGTCCCTTCCTGACACCATCTTCCCCCATATACTTTAATTAAACTGAGGAGAGAGAGAGAGAGAGAGAGAGAGAGAGAGAGAGAGAGAGAGAGAGAGAGCCATTCTAGACACATACAGTCCGGGTTTGTTTATAACCTTCAATATACCAGCAATAACAAAGAAAGCTGCTGCTAAATCATCTGAAGGTCATGGGGCAAGCTCAGAGATGCCTTCCTTAAAAAAAAAAAAAAAAAAAAAGCAGAAAGTAGACGAGGAACAGACCATCTTCTTTGATTTTCAGCCAGTCCACTGATTTGTAAAAGGTGCTTAATTCATGTAGCTGGTGCTTAATTGGCTCTAACAGAACTTTAAAGAAATGGTGCCCACATTTTCCACTTCCCAGTTTCTAGTATGTGATTTTTAAACACAATAATGGCCTTCCAGGTTGATATGACTCAAACTGATTTGATCTAGGAGGCCTGAAAGAAAGAAAAATAAGAACAAAAAGGAACAGTTTTGAAGGACCATGAGTTGAACGCCAGCAATGCTGACTATATCCTAACATCCTTCAGGCCTTGTGCTGCCCTCCCACCTTCAGTTTTGGCCACACCCACATGAGGATCACAGCCAGCGAACACAGTGGGGCTCCAGACTTTATAGGGGCTGCTGGCAATCATGTATTTTGCACCCCATGCTTTGAATGGCTTCCTGCATAAAGGGCATGTGAATTAGGCTTCTCCTCAGTCAGAAAGAGGACCATTTCACCAAGGCTAGGGTTACCAGATCCAAACTGGGACAGAGTGCCTATACCTTTAACCATTGTCTAGAAGAGCGAATTTCGGCAGGTGCAGCTCATCATGGAAGGGTTTCAAAAGCTGCACCTGCCCAAATTCCCTCTTCTGTACAATTGTTAATGGTATAGGCACTCTGGCCCAGTTTGTATCTGGTAACCCTACCCAAGGCTGCCATTATAGACCTTTCCATTATAGCATCACTGACTGAAGTGGGGTTCAATTCTGGGCAACTATGCACAGGTGTTGGCAAAGTGGTGTCACCACGAAGTGTCCTGGGGAGGACATTGCTGATCCTGCCTGACCTTGGGAACCAGCCACGGCTTCACTGAACCCCACTCCTTTGACATCGTGGGATTTGCATGTTTCTTTCATTCTGAATGAGCCAGAATCAGCAATAATATTCTAGCCAGCAGCTACTGCTGGCCATTTTATTCCCCCCCACAGTACCCCATATATCAATGAACAGCGGTCACAGTAAGGCAAGGGGGGACCACCCAGTAAGAGGGGGATCACCAACAGTCACCGGGCTGTGGACCCCTTAAAATCTGAAGCCAGACCTGGGGACTGGACTGGACTACTCCGACGTTCCAGAAATCACATATCAATCCATCAATCCATCAATCCATCAATCCATCCATCCATCAATCCATCAATCAATCCATCAATCAATCAATCAATCACTAGTATTTATATACTGCTTTTCAACACAAAGTTCACAAAGCGGTTTACAGGCAAATAGTAATAACATATTAATGTAGTAACATATTGATGTAGTAGTAACATATTGATGTCTTTGTGCCATATTGTCCCCAAAATAGCTTTTAGCTAGAAGAGTGTCTGTAACCACGTCTGTGGAGGTTACGAGACAGATGCAGTGATGTCATTCAGGGGGAACGGACCAGAACGGGCGTTCTGGATCCTAACAGGCTCTGTGGCTGCTTCCGAGTTTTTGGGTTTTTTTTTTTCAACATTTGAATTTGAACTCAAAAGTGAGTTCCTGTTCCTAAATCACTTGAATGACACAACTGGACAGATGCCTGAAACATTTATGCTGATACAACACACAGTCTTCCCAAATGTCTACATGGAGTTCTGCAATTCATTTGAACTCATGAATGCCTACATGGACTTGCATGTTTCCAGTGCATTGGATAGGCTGATCACCTACCTGATTGTGTGGAAGCCTTTGCATATGCAGTTGTCACCTTGTGGTGAGAAAATGGCCAGATGAATCCTCCTGTGCTTGTGGCTGCCCAGAAATCCATCTACGAGACTCTCACAGCCTTCAAAGAGATCCCACATGGACAGGATTCAACATCCATTTCCTGCTGGCCTACACATTGATTCACTTTAAATAACATTCAGTGAATGACAAGCGGCTAGGTTTGTAATGTCTTGGACTGATCCCACTGTGAATCAATAATCTCATTATCCGATGTACAGTTGTAATTAAGAGCGCAATCGTAACCTGGAGTTAGGCCGGCACAGATAGGCTGGCACAAGGGACACCGTAAAGCATGTTTAGACCACTCTCGGAGTCAGGGAGGATGGCGCCTGTCTGTGTACTGGGCTCTCTGATTCCAAGATTGGTCTAAACATCCCTTGTGCCCACCAAATTCTGCTAGCCTAATTGTGCCAGCCTAACTCCAGGTTAGGAGTATGCCCTAAGTTTCTCAAGATCTAGGGAAGTATCTCCTACTCATGGGGACTCTGATCACTGGCCCATCGAGTAGTCAACGATCCCTGGGCATGGACCTTCAGGGTTTCAGACAGACTGGGGCTGACCATGAGGCATCCTTCATGCAGCTCAGTGGTTCCCAACTTTTTTTCACAAGGACCCCCTTTTTAGGTTCATTAACCTGTAGGGGCCTCCCTAAGACCTAGGACTGGAAATTATGTCATTAAGCAGGAAGTGAAATTGTTTTTAATAAATCACACTTTTTGAAAGTCGAAGGAACTCTGCAACATTTTTAGAATATTCTGAATGCTTTGTCTCTAAGCAATGTTTTGAGTTTTGAGTTCAGTGATTGATTCAGCACTGAGAATACATTGCACAAAACGCACTGCATGCCATTCTCTATGCCATTGCTGATCAAGGTGGTAAAGCCAAATTTTAGATAGTCTTCAGAGTATTTACATTCTTCTTCCCCATGTGCTGAGACTCACCTAGGCACGCACACGGAAGGTATGACATGCCCGCTCGGAAAGTGTCCCGGGAGAGACTTCATCACAACATACACTCATACCAAGACAAGCCCATAGCAAAGCTAATTTCCCTTGCAGGCATAAGCGTTGAGGAAGTGGCAGTTTAATGGGGAAGGCTCTTCCCTAGCCAAAAATAAGTTTCCAAGATGGTGGTGCCCTGTTTTTTAAGATCGCTGTCCCAAGCTCTTGGTAGCCCCCTGAAAATCAGTTTGTAACCCGCTTGGGAGTCCTGACCCCCAGGTTGGGAACCACTGATGCAGCTGGAGTGACTCCACCCAAGAAAGTCCAGGATTAGCTGGTCATCTTTTGGGAGCCAAATAGGAATTAAGGCTTCTCTATCTAATGGGTCCTGCCTGGGGAAATGTTTTGCCTACTGTAAATTTACCAGTTGATTTGCTTGGCATTTAGCTAGGTGGGTCTGAGTGGTTTTGCCAGGACAGGCTAAGCATTGGACAGGATAGGATATGATTGATGTCACCATGGCAGTTGTGCAATGTTGGTGCAGCATCAAATAGGATTGGGCTGTTACTACTTTTAAGACATTAAAGAACAGACATAATGACATCTGTGTGCTCCAGCCAGGTCTTCTTGCTGTGCATATGAATCTTTTCACAGCAGATATCCCAGCTTTGGTCATTTCATTGGACACAGGGATTCAGCATAATAAGCAACGTCTCCATCTATAGGCGTTTTGAATGCCTGAACTGGCTCTTATAGCCATGCTTAACTTTTAAGAATATGCGAAAGTCAGATGAGATCAATGGGGCTAATTACATACTATAATTAAACAGTTGGAGATAAATCAGCATTCTCTAACATTGAGCCCTTAATGATCAATGGGTTATTTCTGTCATTGATGTACTACAGCAGTGCTTCCCAAACTGTGGGAAGTTTGGACCCACCAGTGGGTCACAATTCAATTTTTGGTGAGTAATGAAACTGACAAGGAAAATGTATTGAGCCCTAATACATTTTCACTGTTTTCACTGTTCAGCTACACTGAAACAGAGCAGCACATGTGCATTTACACATGAGTAGGCAAACATGCCTTGGCAGGCCAAGGGAAATGAAATGCCACCAGAATGGTCCCAATCTGATGAGCGCAGGCCCCAACAAACTCCCAAGAAGGAAGTCCCCCACTCCAAGCTGACAAGGAAAATGTATTGATCCTTATGGAAAGTGAAACTGAGCCATACGTGCATATTTACATTTGAGAAGGTGAGCACGCCTTCGCTTTTATCAAGAGCCTGGCAAAGGGGAACGAAAGGCCACCCAGAATGGTCCTGATCCAATGAATGTGGAGCTCAACAAATGGGAAACCCGCCTCCTGCGCCACACTCCCCAGTGTCTGGAATTGCTCTGTTTAGGAACGTACCGGATATATGGGTGGCTAGGCAAAAAAACACTCTGGGGTTGGTTAAATGGTGCCTGCTGTGCCTGCCTCTCCTTGTAGCACCCTTTGGACACCACTGCCAGTGCTAAAACGTTTGGGAACCACTGTTCTAGAGTCATGTTACCCAGTTAAGATAAGTATAGTTACCTGTCTCCTATTATTATAAGGGAGACATTTCCCCACTAGAAAAAGTAATTTCCCCCCATTTTGTGATATACATTTGTTCATTATCTATGTCTTTGTACAGAGACGGAATGCTGTCCTGAAAGCATTTGGCATATCTGGATTCCATTAATATCAATCACCTTTTTTTAACATGCCACCATGCTCCTTAATTTCCATTTGCCAGATCATGTATTGCAGTGTTTCTCAAACTATGGGTCGGAACCTACTTGGTGGGTTGCAACCTGACGTCAGGTGGGTCTCTAACAGCTGAGGGCAGCCATCTTTGAAGTTGTTATATTTTCTTTGTGGGTGTTAACAGTTTGAATTTTCAAGTGAGGGTTTTGTTTTTTTTTAAAAAAATTGTTCTTAGTTCAGTACTTTTATTTTGTCCTAATCATACTTTCTGGCAGGGATGTTTCATGGCTGTGCAATTGCTGCAGTCCAAGAATCCAGTTTGCAATTTAGAAGTGTCATTTTATTAGGTCATAATGATGGCACTTCCTGCTTTATGATGCCACTTCCCGCCATGACATCACTTCCAGGTTAATGACACCACTTCCAGTGGGTCCCAACGCCAGTGCCATTGTAAAAAGTGGGTCCGTCTAAAATTTTGAGAACCACTGGTCTAGGAAATAATACGTACATTTTTATTTATGTATTTAAGGGCACAATTCTAACCTGGAATATCACAAATGTGCCGTAAAGTATGTTTGCACCAGTCTCTGATTCAGGAGGCTAGCACATGAATGTCTTCCCTGACTCAGAGTGGTCCAAATATACTTTACAGTGTGTTTGCGACAACTCCTAGGCTGGTCTCTTGTGCTGGCCTAACTCCAAGTTAGAATTGAACCCTAAAGGATTTATATCTTGCCTTTCCCCCTAAAATATAGGATACTCAAGGCATGTCACCCCTCTCAGAATGATGTAAAATAATTAATGTGGATTGGTGGGGTTAAGGTCAGAAGGATGTTCTTCTGTAGACCACTCGGTTATATTAGTGCAGGGGTGTTTTTAGACCCCCTTCAGTCTTATAGAAAGGGATATGAGAAAATGAATTCACTCTGTAGGATTTAGGGTCATTTTAGTTTCTTGGTAAGAAAGAAGTGGCTGTCAAAAACAGACTTCCCTTTAAAACAACAACACTAGATTTCTAGATAATGCCTACAGAATCCCTTTGCACAAGTTCAAAATGCTAGACACTGAAGTTGCCAAGGAAAAAGGCCTTGGGTTCTCATTCTTTTCTCTCTCTATTGCTTTCTTTTAGAAAACAGAGCACTTAATTCCTGGCAGGCTGGGGTGGTGGTGGTGGTGAAGGTATTGTCAAAGAAGGAACGATATAGATCTGAAAGCCAAGAACGTACTTATATACATAAAAGAGTTGTGCAGACACATTATCGTACAATAAAAAGACAATGCTCAGATTGGGTTGAGAGATAAGTCACATTTTTCAATACACCACAGACAAGACTTTTGAAGCAGAGAAGTACTTTGTACCGAAAGGAGTTTCTTCCCTCTCGTCTTCCAGCTTTTCTAAAAAAATTTCATACACACAAATATATTGGAAATTTGCTATACAGTATACCTTAGCTCTTTATATTATATTTTAAAAAAAATGAGGGAGGAGAATTGGAATGGCTCAGAAGAGAAGAGCAACTATGCGCCACCACAAGACTCAGGGTGCAATCCTAAACAGGAGTTAGGCCAGGAGTTAGACCAGCACAAGGTGTTGGCACAGCACAAGGAACACTGTAAAGTATGTTTGGACCACACTTGGAGTCAGAGAGGCCAGCACACAGACGTGCACCATCCTCCCTGACTGAGAGTGGTCCAAATGCACTTTACGGTGCTTGGTGCTGGCCAAACTTTGCTGGCCTAAGTGTTCCGTCCTAACTCCCAGTCAGGATTGTACCCGGAAAACATAAAAATGGACAGTTAAAAAAAAACATGTTAAAAAGGGTGAGTCTAATGCATAAATGCAAGCCGACGCTATCGTTAGGCCAACTAGGCAGCTGCCTAGGGCACTGGCCTTTGAGGGTGCAATTAGTTTATACAATTAGTATACAATTTATACAATTTATACAATTAGTTTTTTTAAACCTATTTTTACTTTGTTTTAAGAGAAATGCCACAACAGTGATATGGAATATAATTGTTAGTAAAATGAAAGAAAATTGGAGGGAGTGCAAGTAGTTAGCCTTGCTAGGGCGCAATACAGCCTGGCAGTGGCCCTGCGCAAATAAGGATATGGGAACCTCCGTTCCCTCTCTTTGACGGGGAATCATTATGTGGAGAAATCATTCTTTTTCATTGCATGGGCAGGCATTTTCTTAAGCATCCTGACTTCTCTACCTTTCACGCATCTCCAGATGCACCTGCAATGAATAGAGATTGTTATCACAAGTGCATTTCATCTCCCTCTCAGAACATTTCATCTTCCCACTTCAATATAAAGATTCTAAAAGTCTGTGGAGTGTGGCTTGCATCTGAATAGTTTCAAAATCAAGGCACAACTCTCCTAGGCTTAGTTATTCATCTGTGTCCCTCGATCCTTTGAAATAACGGCCATCAGAACCAAAGAAAAACGTTCTTAAATCTCACTGATGCAAGCTGGTGAACAAACCACATTGGCCGTAGGCAAGGCCACCCTCCCTTAGCCGCCCCCCCCACTTAAACACAGCAATATTGAGATAATAAGGCCAACCGTATAGTTTGTTGTAAGGATTGCAGCAAGATCAGTCTTGGGGTCTGGTTTGCAACTTTGTGGGTCAGAGAACTCCCCCCCCCCTCACATTAAACTGCATAATATCTAGTTTAACACTGAATGCCCGAGGAGAAAGGAGAAAAAGAAAAAGTTGATTTAACCTTCGTAGACAGTGGGGTTGGAGAGAGAGGCCTAATGTTGTGCATCAGGCTGCAGCAAAACTGCCTGCCTGCTGCTGCGTCCGATCTGAGACTCTCAGGAGCTGCCCAGGAGCTAGGTTGGGCGGCCGAGGGTTGCACCACGGCCTCCAGCCAGAGCTTACAGTATATTTGCAGGCACACCCGAGCGTTGCAGGCGGCATGGCCAAGTGTGTGTAGCACAGCCTGGCGTGGTGGGCAGCTGACTGCACACGCACCACTCAGCCTGCTCTCAGGCACCCAGCTCCACTCAGCCCTGGCTTGCAGGTTGCATGGCCGAACACCAAGCACAGCCTGGATGGCAACCAAGTGCGCACACGCTGCTTGGCCCACCCCTCAAGCATCCAGCCATGGCCTGTAGGCCTCAGCCCTGACTTGCCAGCCCTAGCTTGTGCAGGCACTGCAGGTTGTGCCCTCATGGGAGCTCCGCATTGAAGCGGCTCAGCTTCCTGTGGCCAGGTTGGGTGGGTGGGGGTGTGTTCCATATTATACATTAGGCTGAGGCTAATTATACATTAGGCTGAGGCTAACCCTGCAGAGCCCCAGGCTTCAGCCTACTGAGCCTAATGGGCAGGAGGTTTAGTCGAGAGGGTTAAAGCCTCCGTTTGCCTGAAGATAAGATCCGAAGGTCGCCAGTTTGAGGACACCGGAAGCTTCCGTGAGCAGCAGACCTTGAGAATTGCGACTGTTAAGAGCTGAGCTGTCTCCAGCTGCCTGTGAGAGAGGAGTTGTGCTGGGCCAGCAGTTTCTTTGGTGGGAGCAGAGAAACCGTCTATCAGCCAGCAGGAAGACAATTGTGCAGCCAGAAAGAAGGACTAGACCACGAAAGTTCCATCTGTATGTTGTTGTAGTTCTTGAAAAACAGAACTTTTTTGTAATTTGTAAAAACCCCTTGGGGGGTTAGAGAAATAAAGCCTGCCTATGTAAACTGCCTTGAATTAAAGTCAGAGGAGCAATCTAATGACCAAAGAAAGGCGGTATATAAATACTAGCATTATTATTATTATTAATGCATAATGCAGCCCTGTGCTGAGCATAGCCCAGCACAAGAAACCAAAACAGTATCTCTTGGGGCTTTTCTAGAGCAGAGGGTTTGGGAATCATCCTATCAAAGGCAATATGTGGATATCCTATCCCAGCCAACTATCCTATCCCAATGGAACCTGGAGTGTTCAACATTACTTCTCCAGTGATAAAGTAGAGCTCAGTGACACAGATCCCCAGCAGGGTTAGGGTCCAAGGTTAGAGTTTTCTTTAGATGAAGAAACAGCAACTGCAGTACAGTATGAGCGACTGTGGCTAAAGCAGGATCTGATAGCACGTCCATCTTTCCTTCTCCATTCAGTGTGTGGTAAGCAATGCAATACAAGACTACAGTGTTATCATTAGGTACTGTAATTGGATTCTGCCACCAGGTTTTTAAAATGCCCAGCTTATGTAAAGGCACGCATTAGCATGACACTATGTGAGCAAATATATATTCATAGTTTGTGCATGCATTTGAATTCTGAGCCGAATATGGGTAGCTGCGGAGGTCTGAGCAACTTCTGTCAACAGATTAGTATCCAGAAGTACAGTAGATGGGATTTACTTAGCCTGGAATCTCATCAGCGTTTACATGACTTCAGCATTTTGGCACTCTAAAACACTAATCAACAGTGCAGCTGGTATGACTCGCAAAATTATTAAAATCTATCCCACTAGACAGGTTTCAAGGTCACCCCAAAGTGGTAACTTAGCTTTTTCCACTGTTGTAGTGGAATATAGATGACAACAACATAGACGGTCCCCTCTTAGTGCCTAAAATGATTTGGGGACTTTAGCCCCCTTGCAGTTTTTTCTGCCTTTTTACTTATATAGACAGTAAGCGGCAGAGAATACCACTCAAGGCCTTGTTTAGTAGGCAGCTCGTCCTCCTCCTAGGAACATATAAGAACGTAAGAAGAGCCCTGCTGGATCAGGCCAAAGGCCCATCTAGTCCAGCTTTCTGCATCATATAGTGGCCCACCAGGTGCCTCAGGAAGCACAGGAGACAGCAATATGCCTGCATCCTGTTTACCACTTCCTTGCACCTGGCATTCTGAAGTAGCCTACTTCTAATGTAAGAGGTAGCACCACCCATCATGGCCTATAGCCCATGATGGACCTTTCCTCCAGAAATCTGTCCAATCCCCTTTTAAAGGCATCTAGGCCAGATGCACCACCTCCTATGGCAAGGAGTTCCATAGGTTAATTACCCATTGGGTAAAAAAATATTTCCTTTTATCTGTTCTAACTGTCCCAACTCTCAGTTTTAGCGGATGTCCCCTGGTTCTGGTGTTGTGAGAGAGGGAAAAGAACATCCCTCTGTCGACTCTATCCCTCCTATGAAGTTCCCATTTTCCATGAAGTCAGGACATTGGTCCATCTAGGTCAGTACTGCTGACACCAAGTGGTAGCAGCTCTCCAGGGGTCAATTTTTTTCTTTTTATTTATTTTCTTTCACAACATCTTATCTTGCCTTCCTCCCATTGTCTCAAGGTAGCTAGCTAACAATATAGGACCAGTAGTGTCATCCTGGCGGAATGGCCCAGTACGCTGTTCCGCTAGTTCCGCGGAAGGGCCCGGGCCGGGCCGCCTCTCCCGAGGACGGGTGAGCTGATCCTTGGCCCCCCCACCCCCCCACCCCACCCCATAGCACTGAAATGGAGTGATTCAAGGTACAGGGGGGCACAGGGAGGCGTGGCTGCCCTCCGCCATAGGGGTGGAGGGCTGCCAATCATCCAGGAGTTCCGGGTCCTGGCACGCCCAGATGACGTCTCTGTATAGGACATCCAATCCTATCCTGGCTACCGCTGGTGGAATGGGCACACATGGAGAACAGTGCAGCCACCAGTGAGGCCTGCAGTGGCAGATTTCCACTGGCACTGGGGTAGTACCCACCAACTAGGGGTAAGTGTTCCACTGGGTGGTGGGGAGACATGGGAGGGCAGAATGGGGGCAGAAGAAGATGTTTCTGGGCAGCCTGGATGGTAGTTCAGGCCTGGGAGGAAGGTGGGGATGGCAGCAAAGGCTGCCAACATATCCTGTTTGCCCTCTTGCACCTGAAAGCCCTACATAGTGTACTCAAATCTGCACCAGCTCAATCAATGATGCAGATCTGAGTAGACCCATAGGGGCTGCCTGGGTCTGACTGATGTTCCCTTACCCAAGGAGACCTCTGGCTAGCTTGTTGGCCCCATAGGATACAACAGCAGCCATTTTGAAGCCGAGGTACCTTGGGGCAGGCGGCCAGCATACAGTAGGTTTGAGCTGACAAGTAATAAAAACATCTCAAAATTTTAAAAGCACAAATCAAAGAGAGAGACCAACTGAGGGTCTGAGCCTGTCTGGGCCAGCATAACTGGTGCTGCCCCAGTAGCAGTTCCAGATGTTGCAAATACACTGAAGAGCGTACTTGTGCCGCCGCTGGAGGCCTTATTGCGCCAGATGGAGGAGGATGCACTGCTGCCCGGCTGTAAGTGCTCCTGCCAAGCAGCAGAGTGGCTTTTTGGAACAGTGGGAGGGCATGACGAAGGCAGAGAGACTGGGGGAAGCTGGGACTGGGCAGGGAGAGAGGAGAAGTGGCCCAAGATGGTCGCCATTTTGGTGCCACTGCTCTTACGGGAACCCAGCAGCGCGGGATCAAGCTGGAAGCCGGTAGAAACACCAACATATCCAGCAGCAGGGACTGACCCTGCAAACTCATGCAGGAAAAACAGGCAGTATGCCTTGGAGCTAAATTTCTCTTTAAAAAAAATTAAGCACATCAATTACTATAGTAAATGCCAGTGGCCCCCTTTAAACTTGTTCACTCACTCTTTCCACTTTTTAGATGGAAAACCTGTTCACGTTCCATATGGAATGCCTCCCTCACATGTTATGCACATAATGAAAGCGAGAGCCGTGCACCCGTGTGATGGAGCAGATGGGCCAGGCCTAAAATTTTTACAGGATGCTCTTGTATTTTGTTTGCATAGAGTGGAGGGTAGCAACACTGGCCCCTTTGCTGTTTGAAGTTATTTCCCTTGGCATAGGTTTAATGCTGCGCCAGGGCCATGGTAGAGCAAGGACTTAACTATTTGCTTTGACAATAATGCAGAGCTTGAGATAGCACTGAAACATCTTCATAGGTGGCCAAAGCCAGGGAAAGGGCCTTGTCTTTGCTCTGACAAATGTTGCCAGAATGACAGCGGTATAAAGCCCCAGCTTTGTGCCTTCTGCCTGTGAATGCCGCAAGCAGCCTGCCTACCTTGATGTCTGCCGGAAGAAGCTTATATGGTCACAGAGTCAGGCTGTCATGATCCACAGGAGGAAAGATACTAATATAATGAATTTGGGGCAGAGGAAGAAACTGATGAGAGGAAGAGATGGGGAAAATGCTGCTCCAGTCATTAGGAAATGCATAGAAAGGGCTTTTCAGACTAACTTCAATGTCAGAAAAAGGAAGCTGATATAATAGTGATGCAGGGAGTGACATATGCTCGGCGATAGAGTAATGAAGAAAATAGAGATTTTTTTTCTCTCAAAACAATTGGCCAGAAAAAAAACAGAGTTGTACATAACGCATTGTGTTAGTTATGCTGCAGACAACACTATCAGCCAAGCTGGGGATCCCTGGAGAGCACACTTGCTTCTTAGATGTTGTATATCCCCAGATACGTCTGTTCCAAAATAACCTACCGCATATACTCGAGTATCAGTTGATATCATGGATAAGTCTAGGGCAAGTTTTAAACCAAAAATTATGGCATTTGCCATGCCCATGGATAAGTCGAGGGGAAAACTTAGGGGCATCTGCAATCCTTTGAATTAGATAATTTTGTCTGATTTTATCCAACACCAGATTCTGACACATGATCTACCAGGAATTGTAACCTAAGAACCGTACAGTCTACATATTTATTAAAGTACAGGGAAAAAACAAAATAAAACAGCAACATAGCAAGTAACTATTAAACCAGTTGTTCCCAACCTTTTTAGCACTAGGACCCACTTTTGAAAATCAATCAATCATATTTATATACCGCTTTTCAACACAAAGTTCACAAAGCAGTTTACAGGCAAATAATAGTAATAATAAAATTACATGGTTCCCTGTCCCAAATCTAAAAAAATGCAGGACACCACCAGCAACAGCCACTAGAAAAGACACTGCGCAGGGGTGAAGAGGGACAATTACTCTCCCCCTGCTATATATAAGAGGAAGACCACTTGAAAAAGTGCCTCTTGCCCAGTTAGCAGGGGTAAAATGACAGCCTATGGGAACCAGAAGTGATGTCATTAGGGACAAAGGGGAAGGCATGCTGGAATAATACAAGGCATACAAAAAAAAACTGTTCAAGGCTAGAACTGATTAAGCATATCTGCCTGGATCAACTGAGACATGCATGTCACGCTGTTGAGCTCAGTTTACCTGCTTGCAGAGCCCTTTACGGGCTTGGGCTGGCTTCTGCAGGGAGAGCTGTTGTGCCAAGTTCTCTCTCTGCAATCTTATGCCCATGGTAGACTAATTAGCTTTCCTTCTATAATCTAAAACCACTAAAGGCACCACTAAACCCCACCACCCATGGGAAGGCAAAATGCAGTCAGCTTGCCTGATCAGCCACAAAGCTCCTCCTTCCTCCTCCAGCTGGTGTCTCCAGGGACATGGCAGCCCCACAATAATTCCCTACAGTCTCCAAGAGCATCACTGCCAACTGCTTCTGAGGTCATTGGTGCAGCCAATAGGTGCAGGTGGGAGGGCCATGGAAAATTCCATGCTAGAGCATCAGCTACGGATCAATGTGTCGGCTGCAGGTGGGAGTGGTCTGCTCATCATCCCAGTGTGGGCCCCCCTAATACAGGTCCCAATTTGGCCCAATTGGTCAAATTGCCCTAAGGCTGGCCCTGAGATGAAATCAACTGTTTGAGCTACATGGGCAAGTCTCATGGCACTTTCCTGCTTGTAATAAATCAGTCTGGAATTCACCAGTCATCTAATTTGTAATTTAACAAATAATTTCCAATTAAAAGTAGATTGAGCGTGTGCATTGGAATGCAGAAATAAAAGGATTGTGAATTGTGTCAGGAAAAGATTAGTGCATATGAGATTGAGAGCTGGAGGGATTTTTCCTTTTTCCTTTTTTTTTAGTTTTAATTCAAGAGGCATAACATTAAAAGAAAATTCTTGCTGAGGGAATACAGGATGGCTGCTTCACTGTATTTCATTACAAAGGGTCTTCTGTTCCCTCAAATTAATAACTAGTTCATTTGCTTCTGAAGAGCAGAAAACATACAAATAATTAAGGGATGGTCGAATCCAGGTAGAGCTCCAGGATCAAGCAAGGCAAAATTAATAACAGGTTCGGGGATGTGGAGAACTGCATTGGTGAGTCAGTCTAGGAATGAATCAATCTAGAGGCAGCAGCTTCCCTTCTACGATAATTGCGAGACCTGCTACTGCAGGGGAATGGAGGGACTGGGAGCCAGGACAAGCATTTTCTTTCCTAACATGCCTAAGGCCAGAGGTGGACATCTGGCGGTTGAGGTGCTCATCCAGAACACTGTGTTACAGAGTCACAGCCTCAGGGGGAAATGATTACAAGGTCAGGTACGTGTGGATGATACGGGTTTCTTGGACTTGTGCAATATCGTTTTGTGCTAGGCACTGAGAGTGCATTAGGGTGCTATCCTAAAGTGGATTTAGGTTGGCACATGACTCCTAAGCCACGCTCTGAGTGTCAGAAACATGCTGGAAGCCACATCTGTGCCACTCCAGAGCAGGCGAGGATGTGCGTGGCTGGCCTGCACCAAGATCCAGTAGCAGGAAAGACTGGCAGAATTCAGCTGGCGCCGGAGGGTAGAGGGCAGAGAGAGGATGGACCTGTGAGCAGGCCAGCCCAAAGAGAGGGGCGGAGACAAGATTGGGCATTTATTTATTTATGAATTTATTTAAGAGATTTATACCCCACCTTTCCTCTTACCCAAGAAAAGAAGATTATATCCTGGCTGGTAATTGTTTAAATTGGTGGAATCAAGAGACGTTTTTTTTCAGGAGGAGGCGCACAATTGCCGTCTTCAGGATGCTAGGCAATACTCCCTCCTGCAAGGATGAATTTACAATAGGTTCCATCCAATTGGCCAGCCCAGCCCTGGCAGATCGAATTAGCCATGTTGGGCAAGGGTCCAGTGGGCATGAAGATGCCAGAAGGGCATTTATGCTAGATCCTAACTCCCATCCCCAGCCCTTATGGCCCTACATGGGCTGCTCAGCGACTTGGCTGGCACAGCTCCACATAGCCTTATTGGGGCTGCTGGGCCTTATCCCGAGGGGGCTTCCAGCTGCCACCTCGTATGTGTCTGTTCCAGCGCAGATTAGGATTGGGCGGCCCATTGATTAAAGCACACGTGCTCATTCTTAGGCAGCAATCTTACTGGGGTCTTCTGCTGCTGGAGCTAGCTTTCCAGCAGTGCAAAGCCCTTTACCGCAGCATGAAAGCTGGACCGCCATTGGGCACCTCTGGGCCGCTGCTGCAAACAGACATGGCCAAAGTGCTTCTGTTGTAGATATCCCCTGGGGTGTCGTTCTATGTACATGAAAGTGTTGAGATGAGGTCAACCATAGATTTGAGGTCCTTCGATTTCAAGTTCTGCAGTCGATGGGCTGATAAACCTCTCTATGATTCTACTTTCTGTTTGAGATGAAAAAAATTGTTGTCCCACTCCTGCTCCACCCCCCTCTGGAACGCCCTCCCATCCTGCCCAGAACAGTCACATTGCTGGCAGTCGGTGCACCCTTCAGAGCGCCCATGGCCCTAGTGCTGCGCTAACAGCTTACCGCCGGCATTGGAGGCGCTTTACGGCGCCTTGCGCAACATTTGCCTGGATAGTACGAGAGTACCACCTGCGGTAAGGCCCATTGGATTGGGCCCTTATTGTGCATTGTGTGACTGTAATGGCTGGTGCCAGCCCCCCCCCCCCAAAAAAATCATCTGGGTGTCTCCTGGCCTCTGGGAGTCCTAGTGGAGTTTTTCCCAGAGGAAACATGCAGGAGAATTTGGGCACAGACCAAGAGCCCCAGCTGTTGCTAATCTCACTACGCAAATTATCATCAGCGGTGTAGTTCAACAAGCAAGTGTCTGTGTGGGATTGGCCAGCTAATCAACTCCTGGCCATTCAGTTGGTATTTTGGCCAATAAAAGCCTGGCTTTGGGGCCTTTGCCCCCAGGACCTTGTAAACGCTAGCAGGCTGCGGTGTCCAGAGGGTCGCCTGAACCCTCCCCCAGATTCTGCTGGAGGCTGTGTTGCCTGGGGCGGGATGCCTCATTGTAAGAACGGGTGCCTGGAGACACCTCTGGGGTTCAGAGGTGCTCCTGTGTTCTATGTTTGTTAATGTTTGTGGTTGTTTTGTAATAAAGTCTTGCCATTTATGTGTGAACGAGCCTTGAGCATCATTTATTCCTTCCTCTGACCAAAAGAGCCCTCAGCCCCTGGCAGGAGCCGGGGCTGTGGCAAGACAGTGACGTACCTCCTTTTCAGCCCAATCCTATGCAACGCCCTACCATATCCGTCTTTGTGCTTGGAGTACTCTTGCACAGCTCAGATTCATTTTTTGCTGGGCTTATGCAGGAGCTCTTCCCAGTGGATGGTGCACTAAATATTTCCTACAGCCTACCGTGCAGAAGCAGAAAATGGGAACGAAAACAAATCCCATCTGTGACATTTAGAAATGACTTTGATTTCTTTGATTCAAATGTCAGTTTGAGAATTTCATTTTTCTTTGAATGAATATCTCAAGCACGGTAACAAAACAGATATGGCATGTTATTATTGTCTGCGGAACTTATATATTAAATTTAATACATTTTAAAATAAATAATGTATAGGGATTTTCTTCATTGCTTTAGATTTCTAAACCTTCTCCTTCCCTCTCCACCTTTACCCTCTTTTTTATCAGGCAAAGTCTGTCAGTCTCTTTTTATTAGAGCAGAGTGTTGCTATAGCAACAACCATTGGGAATGGTGCTAACTGGTAATTCTTATTCTCGCTTCTGTAAAGTTGGAACCTTCTCAGAAAGAGAGATCAGTCTACCGATGGCCTTCCATTTTATCAAGTACTGTGGGACTTGGGTAGATCAGCGAAATCTCCAAAAGGAATTGGGACAAAGATGGCTGTGCTTAAATAATTCATCGTGCCCGTTCTTCGGTCTTCAGGGACATCCTGTGCTGCAGCATCAGTGCGCTGCAGCTTCATACGTACGTGTGCATGTGTGCTATAACAGACCTATTATGGTCATGAATAGCGGACATTTGACTTTGCAGGTGATGCTTATATTGCCTGGTCCTTGAACAGAAAAAAAATTAGTATGTTTCCACAATTCTTTTCTGGTATAAAATATGTGTTGTACCAAGTAATATGTTCATGCAAGGTAAAAATAGATCTCTGCAACCACATCTATGTGTTACCCAGAATTCACTTTGCCAAGATGTACCACAACACTCTTTGGACCCTGTACATCCATCCCGCTCGGCCGGGGTGGGGCTGGGGGGGGGCTAGTGGTGCGGACGCAGGCTCGCCGCTCCCTGGTGGTCTCGCGGTGCCGGGCAAGAACACGACAGGTGGCAAGAGGCTTGGCACAAAGATGATTTAATCTGGAAAGCGCCTTTACATTCATGGGCCCCCCTTTGTCTGTAGGCGCTTATTGTGCTCGGTGGCGCGCCCTGTTCCTGTCACAAGGCCCGCCCTTCCCTCACTCAAATGGAGGAGCGTCAGGCACAGGGATCTCCTCCGTTGCTGCTCACCGTAGTCCCAGGTGCATGGTTCGGTCGGTGGCGCGTGGAACCGCTGCTGCTCTTGTGCCCCCTGGATCAGCCGGGCCCCTTGGGGGGGGTTGTGCTGCCTGGCTAGGGGAGGGTCTTCACACCCCTCTGGGGCTCGGGGGGGTTGCTGCACCGGCCTCGCCCCTCACCATGCGCGGGCACCACCCCCCGATCGGGCAGGTTGGGCTCGCCTGTCCAATCTCCTCCCCAGCTGGCTCCAGCCAGTTCCAAATATGGGCTTTCAAGCCCGTAAGGGGAGGGAGGCGGCCGACCTCCTGGGCGAGTCCCCTCGCCCTCAGCCAGCCACAGGAGACAGCGACCTCTCCCGTGGCCTCTCCCATGGCCAAATGTTAGAAAGGCTTTAAGATTCCAATGTCCCTTTATTATACATTGTACATTAATGTCAGATAAGTAGGAAGATACAAAGAGCCAACAGTGATATATCGTGTGTCAGATTGAGCAAGGTTAAAATGGCTTTTCTATGGAAAAATAGTGACCAAGGCTGTGTAGCCGCGTAGCCTTTGCTCTATACTGAAGGCTTCGAAAGTCATTTTATGTACATAGATGCAAAAATTTGTGTAACTCCCCTTGAAAAAAATAAGTTAATAAGATAAATTGTACCTTCTTCTCATAAAGCACAAGTTTCACCAAGAGCCCAATCCCCTCTATTTCCCTCCAATGCATCAATGCCAGAATGGCATCCTGTGTGTAGGAGGAAGTTGAGGAGGTCTCTTCTGGGTAAGAGAATGTCTATTGCCTTGCCTGGGGTGTGAGCCTCTGCAGTGTGTTCTACTAAGACCTGCACTAGCGAATTTGCTGGCATAGGTCTGCATGGACCTGCGCCACTGGATTGGGTCTGGACAGGGGACTTGGATTTGGTGGCTAACAACTGCTGTTGAACCTGCCCCCTTAACAGACCCAATAGGTTCACCCCTCACCCTGTCATCACCCCATCCTGCCTTCCTTATCGTCTTACATGCCTAAGGCTGCAATCCTATACACGCTTGGGAGTAAATGAGCTGGGAGTAAAGCTCATTGAACACACTGGGACTGACTTCTGAGAAGACATGAATAGGATTGTGCTCTCAGTGGGTGGCCAGTGATCTCCCAACACACGGAGGAAAACTTCAGCCTTTCTACCAGCACTCTGGCAACGCACTACTTCACAACTTCTATCAGACAAGGTCTGAAGGTTGAACTGTTGCCCTGCCTGAAGATGCTAAGGAGGGATCTGCCTTGGAACTGCCTTGGATGGGAGACCAGATGTTGCTGACAGAGCTCACAGAGGAATGTGAGGGGTGTAGAATGTGGAGGAGTCAGCTGACAAGAGGCAGACAGATAAAATATCAATCTCCAAATTTCAATCTCAGTCTTTCTCTCTGTGATTCAGGGAGCAATCCTAACCTGGAGTTGGGTCGGCACAGTTAGGCCAGAAACGTCCGGCATAAGGAATACTGTAAAGTATGTTTGGACCACACTTAGAGTCAGAGAGGCCAGCACACAGACATGCACCATCCTCCCTGACTCCAACAGTGGCCCAAACATACTTTATGGTGCCCCTTGTGCCAGCCAAACTGTGCTGGCCTAACTCCAGGTTAGGATTGCACCCACACTGTGCTCTGAAGTCTACTCATGCTATGGCATCAGGACTTTATTGTATATTGTCCCTATTTCTAGCCCTTCAGTGCCTTTTATTCTGATTATAATCACACTGAAATTGTATCAGGAAAACCAATTGTTTTCAAACCGACAAAGATCAATTGCATCATAAAAAGATTTTAAAAACTCCAGTTATTATGGGAAATATTGGCAAATGCTCGGCACTTTAAAAATTATTTTCCAATATCTTTTTAGACTATTTACATTAGTGTATTCTGTTTTCCTAATAAATTGAATGCATAGCAGAACCTCCATTGCTTCAAATTACTTGATAGATAAGTCTATCAAAATATGATTGGTTTTGTGCTAGAAAAGGAGCCAAGTGCAATTGCATTAACACCTTCACATTAAGTAACCATGAAATGCTTTATCTAATTTTTGCAGAAGTCAGGCTTGCAAACAAGCTATGAAAAAGAAGAAAAAAACACCCTGCATATCAGAGACACAGGTATATTAAGACAAGGGATCCAGGCCAGGTGAATGAATTCCAAATTTGGAACCATCTGGAAAAATATTCTGTAGAACATTATTGTCACAACCCACTACGCAGTTCTTCTGCAGAGCCCCCTTTGAAATGAACTGAAGTTAGGTAAAAACTCAGCTATTTTCTTGTATGATTATTATTTCATAAGAACATAAGAACATAAGAAGCACCCCACTGGGTCAGGCCAAAAGCCCATCAAGTCCAGCTTCTTGTATCTCACAGTGGCCCACCAGGTGCCTAAAGGATTTCAGTAGACAACAAGATGCTTGCATCCTGTGGCCATTCCCTTGCACCTGGCATTCTGAAGTAGCCTACTATTAATGTAAGGAGGTTGCCCAACCCATCATGGCCTATAGCCCACAATGGACTTTTCCTCCAGAAATCTGTCCAGTCCTCTTTTAAAGGCATCTAGGCCAGATGCCATCACCACCTCCTGTAGCAAAGAGTTCCATAGTTTAATTACCCGCTGGGTAAAAGAGTATTTCCTTTTATCCGTTTTAACGCTCCCAACACTCAATTTCAGTGGATGCCCCCTGGTTCTGGTATTGTGAGAGAGGGAAAAGAACATCCCTCTATTGACTCTATCACTTTCGTGCATAATTTTATGTCTCAATCATGTCCACCCTCAGGCACCTTTTTTCTAGACTGAAGAGCCCCAAACGCTGCAGTCTTTCTTCATAAGGGAGGTGCCCCAGCCACGTAATCATTTTTGTTGCTCTCTTCTGCACCTTTTCCAGCTCCACTATGTCATTTTTGAGATGTGGTGAGCAGAACTGTACGCAATACTCTAAATGTGGCCTTACCATTGATTTGTACAATGGTATAATAATTTTGGCTGTTTTATTCTCAATCCCTTTTTTAATTATCCCAAGCATGGAATTGGCCTTCTTAATTGCTGCCACACACTGCGTCAACACCTTCATTGAGTTGTCCACCAGCATCCCAAGATCTCCCTCCTGAGCTGTCACAGGGAGCTCAGAACCCAATTTCAATGGGGCATGAGCAGAAAGTCCGTGGTAAATTCATTTTATCCTTTTGCACAGTGGAATATAAAAAGTCAGTTCAGTTTCTTGAAAGAATGCTTCCAGTAGGCTATTTCCTAAGTTATTATCTTTCTAGAAAGCATTGTGCCTCCCTAGACAGCAGTTCCTACAGATTTAAATACTATTCTTTTAAATTAAAACATTGGGGCGGGGTAAGGTGCTCTCTTCTCAAAGGTAGACCAAACAAGGATGTGAGAGCTATGACCAGTGTGGGACAGAATTTGTATTTAGAGATGAGAACTTGAAGGTCATTTTAAACCCGACTCTGTCTCTCATCTCAGTCTCACTTGCAAATTTGGGGAATAAAAGCTAGGAAGAATAAACGACACAGATTGACCTGAAAAGTGTCATTGAAAGATGAGTAACAGAAGATTGAATAAAAGGAAGAGATAGAAAATATTAGGTGTATGTTCAATCCTTCTCTGCGAAGTGGACAAAGAGTTGTGATGCCTCACCTGTGTTTACCAAAGGGAGAGCAACTGGCCCTCTTCACCCCAGCACAGTGTGTCTTCCAGTGGTATGTGTTGCTATCTGCTGCTAATGCAATCCATCTCTTCACCTCATGGTCATGTTAGTGACCAACCATGAGAATCTGGGAAGGGTTGGGGTGGTGGTGACTTCTGGTGTCTGGCTTGTGCTCTTTTGCAAGCAGTCAGGGCTGTGTTTTTTTTTTTCCCAATCTTGCATGCCAAGAAATTGATCCGAACAGCTTAATATTTTGAGCTCCCTGTGATCAATTTCTCACATCATCTCTAACACGTGATCAGCAAATGTTTGTCACATCTTTTATTCCCTCTTGGTTATTTCTTGTACTTGTCAGACTGGATGTCACCTCCGAAAGGCTGTTAAACTGTCTTGAGACCTGGGGGGGGGGAATACTGATGTTAAAAAATTGACATTTCAGTCTATGACTTTTAAACAGGCCCTTCATGAGTTATTTCTGTGAATTTCCCATCTTAAGCTAATTAACTGTCAAAAACCGGCAGCCGGTTCAGTTTCTGAAAATGGCAGAGTTTCCATGTTGCCTGAAAAGCATTGTTGAGAATGTATCTAGAATGAGAAGCTATATCTACGGCTAAGGAAGCGGGGAGGGGGGGAAGCTGTATCCGCTTAAAGCAGTTCCTAGGGGTTGCTTACATGCATTCAATAATGTAAGCTAGTGGATTTTGAATTCTGTCAGAGGGAACCATGAGGGTCTGAGGAAGCTCTTCCAGGGTTTCTGAGTATAGAAGGCTTAGAATCAATAATGGTGGACAAGATTTGCTGAAACACATCTTTATCATCAAAAAATGTGCAGTGCATTTTCTAAGCATACTTTCAGTTCATACAGCTGAAGAGAGTGGACTGAATGCGTTCGCTGTACAAAATGCTTCAGAACCCTCTGTAATATGTGCAGGTTTTGAGTCAGTTATGTCAGCGTGGAAGACATGCCATAAAGGTTTGAAAAGGTGTGGAAGTTTGAAATCCGCAAATTTAAGCAGGTGCTGAAATTTAGCACATCCTGAAATTATTCTGTGAAGTGCAGCCTGAATATTGTAATCACTTTTAGGGCTCAATCCTAACCTGGAGTTAGGCCGGCACAGTTAGGCCAGCAAAGTTTGGCAGGCACAAGGGCCACTGTAAAGTATGGTTGGAGCATTCTCGGAGTGAGGGAGGATGGGGCATTCGGGCCACGCAGTCTCCTCAGATCTGCACTTGCTATTTAGTAGGCGCAGATCCAAGGAGCCCATAGGGGAGGCTGGAGCCTCCCCAATGGTAAGACTACCAATGTGCCCTTGCCGGGGAGAGGCTCCAGCCTCCCCACCCCAGCCTTGGATTTGGCGCTGGCCGGCTGGCCTTGCCAATCCAACACTGGGTAAGATTGCGCTAGTTGGCGTACCCTGAGGGGACCTTTCCAACTGCACCCCATGAATGCTGTGCGTGTGCCTTTGGTGCAGGTACATCAGCGATGGGGCAGGAGGTAGGTAGGAAAGGGCTGCATGTTGTTTTTGATGGCTCTTGGGCCCTACACTGCTTTAGAAGGTAACACATATTTCATTTCAGACATCTTCCCTCCAAAAGGCAAATTTACTGTGGGTGCAATCCTAACCTGGAGTTAGGCCGGCACGTAGGCCAGCAAGTTTGGCCGGCACGAGGGACACCCTGAAGTTTGGACCACTCTCAGAGTCAGAGAGGTCAGCACCCAGATATGCACCTTCCTCCCTGACTCCGAGAGTGGTCCACACATGCTTTACAGTGGCCCTTGTGCTGGCCAAAATTCGCTGGCCTAACTATGCCGGCCTAAATCCAGGTTAGGATTGCGCTCTGTGACATAAGTCGGACTTTCCTAGCCATCAGACAAATCTTGGCAAAGATAAGAAGTGTGACTATAACAAGATTGTGCACCTGGTAGCATGTAATTAAAAAGCTATTGAACAGCAGGAAGTTGCCAATGATAGAAGACAAATGTATCATCTGACTTACGCTGTGTTGACAGCTACATGGGCAGATTAGAATGCGGTGGGAAGGTGCTAAAATTCCCTTCTGAGAAATCAAAAATAACATGTGCAGCATGAGACTCAACTGGTGCCAGGAAAGCATGTGAGGTCTCAGCGTTGCTGTTCGGAGGGTTCCCAAAACTTGTTGGCAACTTTGGCTCACATAAAAACGTGACCAAGTTCTGTTGCTTTGGCAGGGAGTGGCCTGAAATGCTCACATTGTTTTCATAGGAACACAGAAAATGGCCTTGTATTAAGTCAGACGATTGCTCTGTCTAGCTCGGTGGTCGTTCTCAAGATGGTGGTTCTCAAGTATTCTCAGTGGTGGTTCTCAAAGTTTGCAGGGAAGCCTTTTTTTCTACCTTGCCTGGTGCTGCCGGGGATTGAACCTGGGGCCTTCTGCATCAAGGCAGATGCTCTTGCACTGCACTATGGACCCACCCCATCCTCTGCATCCCTCTCCATACCTGGATGTCGAAAGGCAGGTACTGGTGGAAACTTCTGTACTCCTGGAGACCAAGGTGAGTGAAGGTGAACAATGGAGACATTTAGGGCCTAGTCCTAGCCAACTTCCCAGTGCCAGTGCAGTAGCCATGCAGCTCCAGCAGTTGCCAGTGACACAAGACAAATGAAACATCTGACTTACATAGTTAATTAGCCCCAAGTCAGAGGAACAAATGTTCCCTCACCTTGGGGAGGCCTCAAGGACTCCCCCCCCCACCTCAGGATGCTGTGCATAACCTGTTGGCACAGTAGCATCAGCGATGGACATAGTATATGAGAACAGGACAGTGACAGCACTTGGTGAGCATCTTTTGTTGCTTTTCGTTGGTTCAATTTCCTCAACTATTCAAAGAAATAGCAGTGCATCATAAGAAGAGGGGAAGGTAGCAGACGTAAGGAGTGTCATCTCACTTTTTAATAGCTAGGAAGTTCTAGAACTTTGTTTTAATAGATGTTATATGAGCCCTAGAAAATACATTGCTGGAAAAATACAGCAAATCCTGATTTAGTTTTTTTTTCACTTAACATGGTTTTATTTTAAAGTTGGCCAGCCATTCTCTATAATCTGACCAGTTGCAGACCCAGCCAGTGGGCCACCCAGGAGCAGAAATGGAGGAGCGCCACCCCCTCCACTGGCTTCCCGCCCCTCGCACTATTCCATCACACCCCTACGCCATGCCAGACTCCATTTTGGAGCTGTACGAGGGCAAGGGGGGTGGACAGGCCAAACACTGCTTGTCTCTCTGAGAGGTGAGCCACCTGCTCTCCTCCCACTCCGCCAGTGCTGTGCCCAGGGCCTTTGCCCCCACCTCCTTAATGGCAGGACTGTGATCCACCATGGCTGCACATTATAGGGCTACCAATAGCAGCTTCCGGGTCATGTCGGGTCTGTGACCCATTTCCTTTGCCTTGCCGTGCCCCAGAATGCCTTGCAGTAAGGCTTTCTGGAGCATGACAAAGCTTTGAGACATAACAGGAAAGCCATCAGCGAGCCTGCCATTTAAGTGTTATTGAACCCACCTATGGTTGAATTGGTTCCATGGTAAATCATGTTGCTGAAAGTTGCCGTTTCCAAGAGCCTATGGACAAACCTTGCTGTAGAAGGTGTTCCGTGCCAGCACTGAAAGCGGCATCCTATTGTCACAGTGAGAAATGCTCTGTCATCTTTCAGCGACTAGGCATGCAGCTTTCAAACCTTCAAGCTAATCCATTTATGCATTATTGTCTGGTAATACTGGCAAGATGCTGAAGTTTTGTTGTGAAGTGCATTTATCCTTTCACTTCAATTGAGGAGTACTTAGAATTGGTGCTATCTCTTTTCAATAGGCCATTTCCTTTCCATTTTACAAAATGATTTATTGAAAGTGGCCCCCTGAGTATTAAATATAAATGTCAGGTAAAGGTTAATTCAATAAATACAATCCATTGTAACACAGAAGCCTTTAGCACGGCACAGGACTTATTAAACAGATTATTCTAGGAAAGGAAAGAGAAAGTCTGGACTACTCTCTCACAGCATATCAGTGTACCCCAATCCTATCAAAGGCCCCAATCCTATCCTGCACCAGCCTATGTGATGCAGCAGCACCAATATAGTGTGCTCTGCATCCTATGGTGTGTGTGTGTGTGTGTGTGTGTGTGTGTGTGTGTGTGTGTGTGTGACCAGAGCTCCTGGAGTAAAAATCCCACTGCCACAGCATGCTACACTAGAAGCCCCATAACATGCTTGATAGCATGGTTTTCGCAAACCAAGACATACAGGGCTTCCAGTTTTATCCAAAGTGACCATATGAAGAAGTGCCTTTCTTTGTATGGTCTATTTATATACAACTAGAAGGCCCAAACCATGCAACAGAGCAGGGTAAGGGGATTCCTTGCCATGACAGTGCACAGCTAGGATGATCTGCTTTCTGCTCACTTTTAGCAAGCAGGAAGAGGTTTATTGCGGCTCACATCCACGACAGGCTGGAGGGAGGCAGCAGCAGGGTGAAAGTCACCCTGAATGTACTGCTCTGTTGCTCCCCCCCCCCATCTGCTGCTGATGCAAGTTGCATCCATCTGCTTCATGGCTACATTTGCCCCCTCACTTATTGGAGATTTTCAAGCAGAGGTTTGAGAGGCACTTCCCGGAGATGCTACCGGAGAATTTTCTGCTAGAGGCAGGGGGTTGGACTAGATGACCTAGTCCAACCTTTCAATCCTATGATGCTGTGATACCCTGGTCCAAATCAGTTTCCACTTAACAGCACGCTTGGTGGATGGTTTGATCACAGAGTGATCATTGCAGCATCTCAAGCCGTGCAGCTTCTGGTGAGCTGCTGAACTGTGAGTATCTGAAAATGAGGCCATAATCACACAACACATTCATTCATTTAAAAGCAAAAGACAATGTTGTACATTTCATGATTTTACAAAGCAACGTTCTGTGTAATGCTCAGCACTATGAAGTTAAACTTTATAGCTCTGTAAATGAACTGTATAGTGTATTATAATGATTACTGTGGGATGGGGAGTAATAACCAGAAATACTTCTCTCTGCGAATGTAGAGCTGCACAGAAATGAAATAAAAATATGCATGGTGAAGTTTAGGATTCTGTGCAGGCAGATCCATTTCCTGCCTGCCTAATGACAGGCAGATCTTCCAGAGTAAAGTAGATCACACCTTGTAAGCAGGGCCATATTATCCATAAGGCTGACTAGGCTTAAGCCTAGGGGTCCCACAGGACTAGAGCACAGTGTTCTTGCACAAGGCCTGAGCTGGGCCCTGTAACACGCGGAAAACGGCTGCATGGGACGTGGAGCTCCTGCAAGGACCCAGCCTAGAGTGTCAGGGGTGATCGGGAAGCCAAGGCCAAACTGTGCCTGTGCAGCCAAACACCTTGCCCAGCTTCAGGAGTGAACATCACAGGGCCAAGTGCATGCGCATGCCGGGACCATCAAGTGCCCATGCACTCGGCTGCCCCAGAATCTGAGGCAGGCGTGACAACTGCCACAAGGCCCAAGGCAAGGTACAGCAACACAGAGTTCCTGCTAGGCCCCAGCAGCACCGGGGGGGGGAGAGAGAGGCAATAATGAAGAGTGGGAATGTAACCAGGGCTAGGGGCTTGCCTTTGTGGTGGCAGCCCAGGGCTGTCTTAACCCATGGCCAGGTTAGTACTGGAGAGGTCCCAAAAGTGCTGGAGGCCAGGATGTGCCAGAGGGGGCCCCCAAATACTTGAAAACCCAGAGCCCTGGCCATGGGTGAGTATGGCCCGGCTTGTAAGACAAGAATGCTGTGGCATGGCAGGTATCTGTAAGGACGCTGTGCTAACTGGATTGCATCCGTAGTCTCAGTGGTTATCATCTTAATGAATGTTAACAATTCAGCTACCACTAAATGTAGGCTGTTATGACTCGTGAGAGGGGTAGTACGAAGCCTGCTGAGCTAGGTAGATCTTGGTCTGATCCTGAAAACTCATTTTATGTTCCTGAGTATAGATCCATCATCAGAACTACAGAGCACATACAAGTTATTAGCTCACCATTATGAGATACCAAATATGAATCCTTGGAAAATTTAAAGCACAGAAGTGGACCACAAAGAATTCTAGAGGAAAAAAAGTCAGCCAACCTCTGGCTTATGATATAAGGATTGCCTTATACAGAGGCTGCAGTCCTATCCAAACTTACCGGGGGGTAAGCCCCACTGACTATAATGGGACCTAGAACTGAGTAGACATGCATAGGATTGGGCTGTGAGTGAAGCTAAGGTTCTAAGTAATGACCTCAAAAGCCCAGGCATAGATGACTGTTCTGCGGCTGGAATTAGTGTTCCACCAGTGGAGACTGCCTTAGGGCAGTAATAAAAACTGCTCCAGCAGTGCGCGAGGCCACACACTGCTGGGGCACTGGCAGGGAGGCTGCAGAGCCCACCATGCACGATGGAGCACCCACCGACAATGGAATGGGGTGGGAGGCAGAAGAGAGGGAGAGCAGAAGGCACATTGGGAGTCGGACATGCACTGGATGCTCTCCCCTACCTCGCTACGCAACACGCACCCCTTCTCTCCTTGGACTTGAGCCAGCTCAAGAGCTAGCACAGGTCCGAGGAGACTTATGGGGAGATAAGGGGAAATATGTTCCCTTACCTCCCACAAGCCTCCAATCCACCACCACCCCCAATAGGATACTGTGCAAGCCTTTTTTGACGTGGCTGTATCAGTGAAGGGAGGAGAAGATGATGCCCCAACTTTCTCAAGGAAATATGTATGCACTGGAACACATCTAAACGGCAGCTGTTTCTGATCAAAACCAAACTGGGCATTTTGAAACACCAGAACAACATCCAGCAACATATGGGTTTGTGGTATCATGCAACTCCCAACTCCTTCATGAATGTACTATCATGCACCGAGCGCATGATCATGACTGCACACAGCTTGCCAGGCACTGGCGGGAAGGGTTAGTACCCTAAACAACTTCAAGTGGTCATCAGATTTACAGGACAAATGGGTACAGCTGGAGTTGTGCAACAGGACTTAAGCCTGCATATGTGCATGTACAAGTGCTGGGTTTATACACACTCTACACATCACAAGTCTCTCAAGTGACTTTTCAGACTGGCAAATCTTTCTGAGTCATTAGATTTCAAGCAAACCTGCTCACGAATCACCCATCTCTGCTCTGAGTAACTGACTGTTCTGCCACAATAGGCTCTTGTAACATTTTTATCTTGCTTAAGGCTAATCAGGGGAAGTGAATAAATCTTAGAAATCACTTTATAGGACATTTAGTGCCCATTTAACAGTACTTTAAGGGGCTGGCAATGAAGTTAACAACCTTCCATGTTGCTTAAATGTTTGCAATTTAGAAATGATGCATTTATGGTGAGCTTAAATCTGCATTCGACAACAGCAGAATAAATTCACTGTCGCAGTTTGAAAGACAAAAGGCATGTTTTCAAGTTGCCATGAAAAGAGCTTCAATCATAATTTCCTCCCCCCATTCCACCTCCAATCAATTATATCTTTCTCCTCTGTGATCTCAGACTGGCTATACTTATGGGGGTATTTAAATGACATCACATGCTGTCAGCTTGATCCATGGCCCAGTTAAACCAAGGAATTTGGGTTAAATTGTTTTTGCAGTTGGATTTCATGGAACTAAATTGGCTATATTGGATTGTAGACCAAGCGGTGTGTCAATTATTGTGATACATTGAGATAATTTGTAGTATTGAAAAACATCCTTAGAATGAAGATTTTGCTCAAGAAGAGTTAGAACTCCTGTTTACTTCTTTTCTGGTGCTAAACTTGATATGGTTCAGAAAACTTTTTAAACTCAGGGCGCAATCCTAACCTGGAGTTAGGCTGGCACAGTTAGGCCGGCAAAATTTGGCCAGCACAAGGGCCACTGTAATGCACGTTTGGACCACTCTCGGAGTCAGGGAGGATAGCGCACCTCTGTGTGCTGGCCTCTCTGAGCATGGTCTAAATGCACTTTACAGTGGCCCTTGTGCCTGCCAAACTTTGCGGCATAACTGCTGGCCTAACTCCAGGTTAGGACTGCAATCTCAGTTTGCTACTCCCCGCGCCCCCCCCCTCCAAAAAAAGCAGCTTTGAGAAGGGGAAATGTAAGCAGAGAAGAAGCTGGTGGGGAAAAGATGTGCATGTGTGTGTAAATGACATGATGAATGAAAATTGGGCCAAATGGACCCAATTCAATTCAGAGCTCTATTTGCTCTGAAAATAACTGCACATCCTTACAGTGGGGAGAGCTGCGTGTACCTGCATGAAATGCCAAGTCTGATGGAACCATCAGTCCTCCTTTGAGATTCGTTTTCAGGACAGAAGTTCTGGTAGTACAGTCGGTTGTGACTGAAATTCCATCCCTATTCCAGTCAAGAGAGAGTTCAGAAAAAAGGGAGGGTTACATTTATCTGAGGTTCTCAGCTCCACTTCCTGTAATAGGGGAAGTGGAGACGTATAGCCTAATAGCACTGGTTTTGAAATCCATGTGAAGCTGGGGAAATGTTACAATGGAGTGTGTGTGTGTGTGTGTGTGTGTGTGTGTGTGTGTGTGTGTGTGTGAGAGAGAGAGAGAGAGAGAGAGAGAGAGAGAGAGAGCGCAATCCTAACCTGGAGTTAAGCCGGCACAGTTAGGCCAGCAAAGTTTAACCAGCACAAGGGACACTGTAAAGTATGTTTGGACCACTCTCAGAGTCAGAGAGGCCAGCACAAAAACATTACATGCACCATCCTCCTTGAGTGTTCCAAACATACTTTACAGTGTCCTTTGTGCTGGCCAAACTTTGCTGGTCTAACTGTGCTGGCCTAACCCCAGGTTAGGATTGTGCCACCCGCGCGCATGTGCGTGAGTTAATGGCTAAGCCCCCCTCTTTTTTCAGGTCTAAATCCAATAAAAGAAGGGCCCCCCACTGGGTCTTTTAAATGTGAGGCATCCTCATTCTGTCTTATTTTCCAAGTCAGCAGGGTTCCACGGCAGTTAATGGACCATCGTGTTATTGTAAGATGTGAGAATTTCTAGTTACATTATTCTGTGCACAAACAGCCATTTGTTAATTCACTGCTTGCAGTTTATTAGACTAATACATGTAAACTGCTTTGAGCAATAAATTACAAGATTAAAGCTATTAATGATAAGGGATATCATTAAGCATTGCATGCTGAAAGTAGATTTGACAAACACTCTTTGCTAATGGAGTTTATTTAAAGGAGAATCTGCATGAATAGATTTTAATTACTGTCATATTAAAATGTATAAAAACAACAAATGTCAAAGGTGCAGAAATCCCCTTCATTTAGAGTTTTCTCTTGTGTGCCGTATTACTTTGTTGACAAGCAGGTACTGCCACGTTATCAAAAAATGGACTCCATTTCATATTTTCAGGAATGTCTGTCAAATCATATATTGCCAGGTAGGACAATGTAAACACTTCAGCAGTGGTCAGTCTAAAAACATTTTTACCCCAGCAGTTTGAAGTAAGAAAGGAGTCCCAAAAGTGGCTCCTTTTATGAATAGGAAAACAGTTGGATCAGGGCTGGTTTCAGTTTGAATAAAATGTGATTTTCTTCAGGTCAAGTGTCTTTTTCACTTATTCATAAATGATCTGGAGTTAAGATAAAATAATTTGGTAAGCGGCCAAATTAGCAGGCAACACCCAGCTCTTCAGGGTGGTTAAAACTGATTCAGACATTGAAGAGCTCAAAAAAGGGCTTTCTCCAGATGGGGTGAAAGCAGTGTAGTCATGCACCCGGTTCTCACCGGTTCCCGAGAACCTGTTTCTAAATGAGCTGGCCCCGCCCACGGCAGCTGGCCTGCCAGTGCTGTCATGCAGCTGGAATGGCGTTCCGGTTGTTACAATTAGTGGACTCCGCCCACTTAACTCATTGCTGGCTCCTTGTTTTTTTGCTTCGGGTTTTTTTTTTTTTGCTCCGTTTTTTTTGCTTTGCACTTCGTGTTGGTGTGTGTTTTTTTTGCTTTGCACTTCGTGGGTTTTTTGTGTGTGGCTCCGTTTGTTAATTGGACCAGAAAACAGGGCCATTTCCCGCCCATTTGAATTTGAATTTCAATTGCAAGCAGAGGCAAATCTAAGGGAGGGCAAAGCTCTTAAGTTTTGAAAGAAGCCTTACCTTGCAGTGGAATCACTCCTCTCCTGCACCATTTTAGCCAATCCTCACAGGGAAAAGCAACATCTTGGTGTTGCTTACTGGCTACAGCAGCAAGGGAGAGGAGCAGTGGTGACATGGAGGGGAAAGGCATCGGAACGTGCATTCCAGAACCTAACCTTAGGGCTGGCTCCACCCACTCATCGCTGGCTTTGTTTTTTGTTGTTGTTTGCTCCGTCCCCCAGCCTCTCTGTTAAGTGCTCCTAGAAATGCAGACCTCTCTCCCCCCCCTTGCAGGATCGCCCCCCCAGCCTCTCTGTTAAGTGCTCCTAGAAATGCAGACCTCCCTCTCCCCCTTGCAGGATTGCCCCCCAGCCTCTCCTTTAAGTGCTCCTAGAAATGCAGACCTCCCTCCCTCCTTGCAGGATCGCCCCCAGCCTCCCCTTTAAGTGCTCCTAGAAATGCCTTTCCTTTCAGACTTCCCTTGCAGGATCGTTGTGCATGAAGAGATTTTGTGTGAGCACAGAGCTTAGCTTTGCTGCACTTCCTTGTAGCCTGCAATTCACTATAGCGATCTTTGTGGAAGTTGATTTTCCCTGTGTTTGGAACTGTGGTGAGTTCTCTAGAAAAGTGTAAAGGGAAGATGTACACGTAGTTGTTGTTCTTTGTGGGTGTCATGAAATTGTGGTCTTATGTGAACCTGGTTAGTTGGGAGAGAACTACTCAAGTGTAAATGGCTCAGGTGGGGGTGATTAGTTCATTGATATAAAGTTAAAAGCCTCAGGGAACAGACCCCTTTGGTTGCTCTCAGGGAAGGTTAGCCTCACTATGTGCTGTGGAAGCTGGTTGTAGTCAGTCAGTAAGGTAAAAATCCTATAGGATTTTTTGTTGTTGTTTTTGTCCTTTGAGTTCCTCTCAGTTAAGTTATAAACAAAGGGGTTGATTATTGTCATTTTAATATTCAGGTTTTATGGTACAGAGCCTCTGTAGTTTATTTATAACTCTTAATATATGTCAATAAAATTGGGTTTTTTACTTCTGTTATTTGGCTTTCTTTTAAGAGGGATTTTTGCCCAGGAGCTCCCTTTGTTGTGTTGAGCCTGGGCTGGTGGCAGCAGCAGCTACACCTGAGGAGGGGAGTTACACCCCCCCCCCTCAATAGGTTAACTAGATTTCCTCCAACAAGGTTTGTTGCTTTTATTGCTGCAATCTTAAATGATGTGGGTACTACTTTAAAGCAACATTATTTGACATAGTGAAGCACGAGATTTCTCCTGTCTCTCTTGAGAAGCAAGAAATTTCTTGTGAATATGAGACATAGTCTGTGACCATTCATAGGTCTACTAAAATGACATGCAGCATCCTGTTGGTCTGGATGGCATAAAATGAAGCTTGAACTGGGGGTACTGTGGACTAGTAACTTGCAAAGTGGATCACTATATGATGTAAATCCAAGTAGGAATCATAGTTCAGTATGATGGTTTCTGTGAATTAAGCTGTTGTTAAAGGCTGGTTTTCCCTCCTGCCAACTCTAAAGTTTGCACAGCGTTGATTACCCAGCGCAGTTATTTACAGGTGATAATTATTATTAATTGGGCATGATCCAGTGTAATTTAAGTGCTTTTACATTGCATTGATTTTGAGTAGTCAAACATGTGCTTAACTCTCCCTCCAGTTGAAATCCCTAAGACATAAAGACTGATCTAAACTGTTTACTCAGAAGTCAGCCCCATTATTTTCAGTTGGATCTTCCAAAAAGACAGGCTTATACTTGCAGACTTATGCATATATTGCTGAATGGCTTACTCTTTAGAAAGTGTGTTTAGAATTTCAGCCTTGAGAACTATTGGCTGAATTCTGCCCATAATTGTAAAGATTATCCTATTTTCCTGTGTCATTGCATTTCTCCTACCTCCAAATCACTGACAGTATGATGGGTTTAGAAGACCTTGTGTACATTCTGAGAACTCTTTAGAGTATGGTCAGGCACACACAGCCCAAAAGAATTAGATTGGGAAGAGCTGACGTCCCCCTTCTCAGGCCTTCTTAACATGCTCTGAGAGTGATCTGGAATAGTTTGGGAATTGTTGGGTCTGCTTGATGACATCACTTCCTGCCATGACATCACTTCCGGTGGGCGGACCCCAACAAGTGCCAATCAAAAGTGAGTTCCTGTTCCTAAATCATTTGAATGACACCACTGCTTATGATGTCACTTCCGGTGGGCGGACCCCAACAAGTGCCAATCAAAAGTGAGAACCTGTTTCTAAATCATTTGAATGACACCACTGGGTGAAAGTGCACTCAAATGCCAAATGCAGTGCAATGTCAATAGGTGTAAAGTGATGCGCACCAGGGGCAAAACATCTCAGCTTCACAAAGACATTGATGGAATCTGATCTGTCAGTCAGAGACAAGCCAGGAAAGAGACTCTGTAGCCAGGGTTCATCGCAAAGTGCTGACCCAATGTGTGGCAGCAGTGAAGAAAGAAAGGGCTAGGGATTGTTGCTCAGAATAATTAGTAAAGGAGGAGACTGCTTATATTAAATCACCACTGTTGAAAAACTATATGTAAGCATAATAAATCAAATGTGGTCACATTTGAAATATTGTGTACAGTTCTGCTTATCATACTCCAAGAAGGATATTGTAGAACTGGAAAAGGTGGAAAAGAGGGCATCCAAAATTATCTGAGGGATAGACCATTCGTATGAGGCCAGGCTATAATGCTTGGGGGTTTTCACTTGGAAAAGCAGCAACGAAGAGAGAACAGCCCCAATCCTGTCTAACTTCCCATCCATCAATGCAGCTGTGCCACTGTACTTTGCTTGGCATCCTGTGGAGGGGAAATCCCAGAGGACTTTCCTTAGTCCTCTGACTAAGGAAAGATGTATTCCTTTGCCTTGGGGGTAAGCCTCCACTACTGTGATGGGTCTGCTCGAACCTGTGCCAGCAATTTTCAGCAGGGCAGAAGGTTTAGTTGAGAGGGTTAAAGCCTCCGTTTGCCCGAAGATAAGATACGAAGGTCGCCAGTTCGACAACACCGGAAGTCTCTGTGAGCGGCAGACCTTGAGAAGTGCAACTGATAAGAGCTGTCTCCAGCTGCCTGTGAGAGAAGAGTTGTGCTGGGCCAGCTGTTTCTTTGGTGGGAGCAGAGAAGCCGTTTATCAGCCAGCAGGAAGGCAGCCAGAAGGAAGACTAAACCATGGAAGTTCCATCTGTATGTTGTTGTAGTTCTTGAAAGACAGAACTTCTTTGTAATTTGTAAAAAACCCTTGCGGGTTTAGAGATAGTCTGCCCATGTAAACTGCCTTGAATTAAAGCCAGAGGAGCAATCTAATGGCCAAAGAAAGGCGGTATATAAATACTTTATTATTATTATTGTTATTGTTATTGTTATTGTTATTGTTATTGTTATTGTTATTGTTATTGTTATTGTTATTATTGTTATTATTATTATTATTATTATTATTATTATTATTATTATTTTGCTGTCACAAGTCTGCATGTACTCGGGAAGGCATAGTGAGGACAGGATGTGGCTGACACTTCTGGGCCTTGACAACCGCTTCCTGTCCCAATCTCTGCCCCATTCCTCCTCTGCCCCACCCCATTCTGCCCATCTACAGTACTGCTACTGCCCCACCCACCCCCATGTTGAGTTACTGACACCAGGGCTTCTCTGGAGACCCCTGGGTCATGGCTGTGGCCATCTGCTGCTTGTGGCAGTGGTCCAGCTAAGTGGAACGCTGGGGTTTTTTTTGCAGCTGCTGTGAAGCATGCTGAACTTCCGGAATGCGAGCCCCAGCTGGTTCGGGCCCTCTGGTCTACAATATAAAATTACTTATGGTGTGGGAAGAATAGAGATAAGCTTTTCTCCCTCTCTCACAAAACTAGAACCAGAGGTCATTACTTGGAACGGATTGGTGGGATTTCTAGGATACACACACAAAAGGTATGTCTCAGAACATGATTCGTCTGTGAAATTCATTGCCACAACAAGTCAAAGCCATCACTCTGCACAACATAGAGTTGAGATCCATGGGGGCTCAGAATTTACCCCATCCAAGGACCCTAGAACCCATAGGATGGGAGTTTCAGCTGCTGGAAGTCTCCTTGAGGTAAGGAGTAAGCTCCAGCCACTGCAATGGGTCAAATGAGACACACGCTGCTGGCACTAGTTCTAGTTGATCTGTGATACCAGATCAGGCCTGGAAAGAGGAATAAGGTATGATGCTACCAATCCTGCCCATGTCCCAGGCTCAATCAAGCCACTCCCTGCCCTGTCACCCCCTCCCTGCCCTCCCCTTCCCCTTCCCCAGACTTACCTGCTCCAGCAGGTGTAGATCTTGCACACATGTTGTCACAAAAAGCTTTCCAGCACTTTTGCCCCAGCTTCTGCCGGCAAGCACATACTCCCCCAGCGTCAGGAAGCATTAGATTTGGGCCAAAGACTCTGAATTGGGACCACAGCTAGAGCCAGGAAGCGCTGAGGCTTTCTGGCTTCTTCTGCTTGGATAATAGCTCTACAACTCCTCCTCAACCAGACCCCTAGGTTCCTTGCCTTGCTCTCTTCTGGACCTCTGGTTCCAAGCCCTCTGACACCCACACCCCCACTTCCTTGTCTGCTGTATGACAAGAATAAAAATCTCATTCATATAATGATGAGAAATGTAGGCTACCTGGAAGAACATGGTTTAACTGATCAATGCTATTTCATATCAATGAAATATTATTTATTATTAGATTTGTACCCCGCCTTATTGTGCCCGAAGGCACCCAAGGCGGCATTACAATATATATATAAAAACAATATAACAATTCACAATTAAAAACAATTAAAACAGAATTAAACAATACAATCAAAAATTAAGAACACAATTAAAACCAAATTTAAAAACAGCTGGTTTTAAATAGCAGCTGGTTGGCAACCCTGCCTCTTGATCTCTGTTGCGGTCCTCTGTACCATGCCCATGCTACACTGCAGCACCAGATGAGCACTCTAGACAGCGACACAATGCAACAACCAACCTTCATCTCCTAAACCCCAAAGCATCTCCCCAGAAAGCAAGGAGCAAAATTAACTGTTCTACATGAATAGGCCCCTCATATCACTGTGCTGGACTAGTGACATTTACACAAAAAAGTATTATTATATCACAGCATTAATTTTCCAGTAGAACACTTCATAAAACGTAAGCCACGCTGTACAGCAAACACATCCCCCATCCTTTAAAAAACCTTTAATGCATCTAGACATTTCATTTTACAACGCAATCATTTTTATGGTGATGAAATAAATCTCAGCTGTGCATGGACAGCATATATATTTATAATCAGAACATAGCTACCAGTAAGTCTTTTTCTGGAATTGTGTACACTCTCCATATTTTTCCTGCCTGATGGAAATAGAACAACAGTGGAATAAATCAGTGACCCAAGAAGCAAACAGAAAGTGTATCTTTAAGATACCAAAGGAAGAAAAAAAAACCATCTCATCATGACAGAACCTTATAAAAACTTATTTGCTATGTATTGCCTGTGAAATGTTTTGAACATCTTTTCAAGTGTTTTGTACAGTTGAATTATGTATGAAACTCCACTGCCTGCAGGAAAATAGAGCATATTATATGTTTAATAGAATATGACCCATCAACGAGTTCTCTGACACTTTTAACAGATGAACTGTGGAATGTTAATCAGATCGGAATCATGCGTTGGAAGTAGGCATGTGCTAATTTCATACTTTCTTAACAGTTGAGTATCACTTTGCATTATTTGAACCTTAATCTTCAAACACTGAATTCTAGACATGGCAGTTATGCTGATAGTACTTTGTGTTGGACACGCTTCTAGGGAAAAATACAGGATCGTGTGCTGTATATCATGTGCTCAAGATGTTCAGACTTCAGGTCTCGAGCCCTAAAAGCATAAGATTAGGGGAAAAGCTTGAGAAAGCTGGGATTTGAGCTTTTCAGTATTAGAAGGCTTCAATGTAGCCTAAAGAATAATGATAATGCACAACACGTATATTGGTAACACGTACATATAACCTTTTGGCCTAATCCACTGGCGAAATGAGCATTGTGCTGGTGGCAACTGTTTTAGGGTGTTGTAAGGCAGCCACTGATAGAACATAGCAAAAGATCTGATGACTAAGGAAGGCTGGTGGGGGAAGCAGGGTGGTGTGGCGGAGGGTGGGGGTCAGGGCAGGATGGGGGAGGCATGGGCAGAACAGGGCAGTGGGAAGTGCGGATTGGGTCTGGGAAGGGGTGTGTGTTCAGTGGTAGTGGGAGCCCCCAAAATCTGAACCCTCTTCTTGGGCCTGACCCACCTGCATGGGTCAATGCAGGCTTGGGTCAGCTCTAGAGCTGGTGCAGGTGTGAGTTGACTGATGGTTAGGGATGGTTGTTTTTTTTTTTCAGTTATCAACACAGAATGCTAAATAATGAGAATTTCCACTGAAAACACTACATAATGACAAAATTTAGGTCAAAATGTGAAAAAACCCCGCTTTTGCTTATTTTGACAGTTTAACACAAATTTAGATCAATTTCACAAAAATAATGCCACTTTTGTTTATTTTTGACGCAATTTTGAAGAATCCACAAATAGTTTCAAGTAAGGGATCAGGAGGGGGAGTGGCAGAAACAGGAGGAAGCTTGCTTAAACTTGCATGTTCATAGTTCACAGTGTGTGCTGGGGCAATTTTAATGGAATATAGAAGTAGTAAGCAGCGGTTTCTTGATGCTCCAAGCAGCAACCAGGGTGCAGCTTGGGAATTTTTGAGCAGGGTATTTTGGGCTGGGGTGTGTGTGTGTGTGTGTGCCAGTAATTGCTTCCCTTTGTAGGGCCATTCACCCTTATTTATTGCACTGTTTGTACAACTTGCAATAAAAATGTGGATAAAAACATATACCACCACAATTTGCTATTTTAATCAAGAAACTTTGGGGAAAATATCACCAAAAAACCACCCCTACCTGTGGTGGTTGCTGGAGCTTTCCCTGGGGACAAGGGACCTTACCCCAAGGGGGCCTCAACATGCCAAAAGTTCTCTGTAGGATACAACAGAGGCTGTTTTTGGTGCCACTGCATCGTCACACGGGGAGTTACATAGGACTGGGCTGACCAATAATAATAATAATAATAATAATAATAATAATAATAATAATAATATAATGGTATTTATATACCGCCTTTCTAGGTCATTAGATTGCTCTTTTGACTTTATTCAAGATGGTTTACATAGGCAGGTATTTCTAAGCCCAAAGGGTTTTTACAATCACAAATAAGTTCTAATCTTGCAAGAACTGCTACATTCAGATGACACTTTCAAGTCCAGCCTTTCTTTCTTAGCTGCACGATTGCCTTCCTGCCGGCTGATAAATGACTTCTTGCTCTCACCAAGAAACAGCTGGCCCGACACAACTCCTCTCTCACAGGCAGCCAGACACAGCTCAGATCTTAGCAGTTGCATTCTCGAGGTCTGCCGCTCACAGAAACTTTCGGTGTTCTCGAACTGGCGACCTTCGGATCTTATCTTGACTGCGCCTTTTACCCTATCGGCTAGACATCCTGTAAGGGCAAATACATATAATATTTTAACAACCTCACCCCAAGAAGTAATTCAGCATTACTATAACCCCATATTGCAAATGAGGGGATTGGGAGGGGCTGAGAAGAGAGTGGTTTATCTAAAGTCTCTAGAGAGTCTCTAGAGAGCTCATGAATCAGTTGACATTTGAACCAAGGACTGCTTAGTACATAATTTAACTGTTACACCAACTATTCGTTTGAGGCCAGCTCTGGCTTTCTTCTGAGCTTCCTGAAATGAGTCAGTTACTGCTACCATGAAATGTTGTAAAAGAGCCATTCACTTCACAAAACAGTACTAGAAGATGTGGAAATAATTACCTTTGACCAGATTCCATGAAGACATTCTATCTAGATTCCATGAAGACATTCACAGATCTGAAATAAGACTGATGTACGTGACCAGTTTTTCATCATGAGGTGTATTTTGGACATCACATTGTGACAGAGGAGCATCATAAACATCCTCATAAATGAGTTTAGCCCACACCTCAGGCACAAAGACCATCAAACAATAAATTTTGCTGGGAATGGGGTGTGTGAGAGAAGTAAAGCATTAGGCAAACCCATTAAAAAACAAGCTGTACATAGATGGCTGTCATTAGAAGATCATCTGAATGGTGAATGTTGGAAGAATTCTGATGCCAAGCTCCTTCAAATGGCTCTTAAGAAAATTATGTATTGAATGCTAAAATGGCTAGAAATTGGGCAGTTGGGTTCACTGACCTGATTCCTGAAAATCCATTGGGTGTAGACTAGAGACCACTCTGGAGTGACTCATACATAAGGCTGGGATCATGTGTGGAGAATCAGCTGCTGAGCATAAGAGAAGAAACAATCTGTACACATGGATAAAAGTTGAAACATTAACAGGTGGCTCACCAACTACGTTTCAGAGATACTTTTTTTCAGAATTGCAGACTTTATTTTTTGATGCAAAAACCAGGCCTTTAAGCAGTAGTAGCACATTTATTATTGATGTTGCATGTATTCCTACACTTAGTTGTCTGAATAATGAACAACCTGCTTCAGGGCATGTAATGCACCTCGCCTTAAGAATATCCAGGCACTTAGTAAGTATGTTTCTTCTTCGTATGAGAGACTTACCACTCTGCCATTTATTTATCATGGGGCCTCATTGTCGGTTACCACAGATTTCGAATAGTAAACGATGATGACATTAAAATACAATTTTCATTGTTTCCCAAATAGGTCAAAATGTTAGCAAATGTCCCTCCATGCCTATCCCAGCCCAAATGTCCCTCCTGGCACCCCCATTACTAAATTGCTATATCCTTTACTAATGAAACGAGTCAAACCTCATTTGGATTTGGGTCCTAGAGTCTAGGATTCTAGTTCTGTGAGCTGGAGGTTTAGTTTTTCATAGCTATCGATCTAGTTAGTTAAAATATTCTAACTCACCAGGAATGGATGGAACACAAAAAACTGCATGTATAATAGCCAGTCTGTGACTCAGCATCAGAGCTGCAATAAGCATAGGCGAAGTTATTTTAGTGAAAGTGAGCCATCCAAGTGTCACTGAAAAAATGGGTCACCATTTTGTACCAGTGGAAATCCTGATACATCTGGGACCATGACCAATCTGCTGCCCCCACCAGTCACTTTCCCCCCTTTTTTGTGTGTTCCCCTTCCTGAGGAGAAGTCTTCCAAGAGCTGGGGAGGATGGAGGTGGCCTCCTCAACCCTAAGAAAGCCTTCTGTGACCTCTGGAAGGCCTAAAACTGGTACTTCTGGTTTTCAGCAAAACACCGGAAGTGACTTTCTAGACTTGCTAACCCCTGCTAACTGGGCAAGAGGCACTTTTTCAAGTGGTGTCCTCTTAAATTTAGCAGGGGGAGAGCAATTGTCCCTCTTCACCCCAGCAGTGTCTTTCTCGTGGCTGTTGCTGGTGGTGTTCTCCATTCTTTTAGATTTTAAAATCTATTTTAAAGATTTTAAAATATTCTTTTAAAAACACCACCATTCTTTTAGGTGGTGTTCTCACATTCTCCATTGTGAGCCCTTTAGGGACAGGGAGCCATTTAACTTTAATGTTATTATTTACCTGTAAACCACTTTGTAAATCTGTGTTGAAAAGCGGTATATAAATACTAGTGATTGATTGATTGATTGATTGATTGATTGATTGACTTTCTGAGGGTTTGCCATGGGTAGCCTCCCAGGCCCTCAGGCCTAAAAAATGGTTTTTGTTTTGTTTTTTTGTTTTGCTGAAAACTGGAAGTACCAGTTTTAGGCCTTGTGGAAGCCTTAGAAGGCCTTCCGTAGGTCGGGGGTGCTGCCTGCACTAGGAAGCCTTCCGACTGGGAAGGGGTGTGTGCAAAAAGGGGGGAAACAAAAAACCAAAAAGGTATTTAAAAGAGTGGCAGGAAGTGGGTTGTGGCATTGCCCCCCTGCCAGGTGGTGCCCAGGGTATTTTTCTCTCCTACCCCCCCCCCCCGCAGTATGTCACTGTTTTGTGGGATTCATCATAATTTGTGGGTTGGCTTTTTGAATAGGAAACTTGGGTCATTTTATTCCTAATAGTTATCAAGTGCATTCAAACATCTCTTTTTTTCATATACAATCCACTTTGACAGACCAGCAGGCCACCTAAAATAATATCTTCTTGGAGGTTTGTTTTAAAGGAGTGTGCCTACTGAGATCTTTATTCATCGTAACAGTTTTGCTAAGTCAAGGCAGCTCTCTTCAATGGGACTTATGTCTATTGTGCTGGAAGGGGGATGACTTGTGTTAGGGCATTAGGACTGGTCTCAGGGCATGCGCTGCTTTCTCTTGTCCTTGCATTTGGGCAGTGGCAAGTGAGAAGCATATATTTGGCATTTCAGCCATGTCTCAAAACTAGGCTAAGAATTATTACAATCTATGCTAGTGATTTTCAGACATAGTAGAATTCAATGTCCTAAATACATATTTAATGGGATGTACCTAAAAGATCTTTAATATGGACAGAGTGTGGTATATATTGCTGACTATGAAAAGAATGTTTAGAGCTTGACTTTCACCAGAATAATTTACTTAAGTCGAAAACATCCATTCTGTCAGTCTTGTTTAAGGAGATTGCTCCAATTGATCCAAGGAGACAAGGAGAAGCCTCTAGGATGCCTTATGAGTCAGGGAGTTGGGGAGGTGTTTTGAGGGGGAAAATATCTTTTCTGCGGGAACTAGCTCTGTAGCCCCAAACAAGCAAAAATGTGGGGCATCCAACATCCATGTTGATCAAGTGGCTCTTATGTCACTAATGTGACAAGCAGAATTAAATCAAGTCACGAAGTTCTCTCTTCCATGACTACAACTTCCGCATGACTCAACCAGGAGGCTTTGTCACTAGAGTCAGATAAAACTTCAACCTCCCAGTCTCCATTCATCCATTGGTCCCTTTACCAGCTTTCCATCCCTACCTGCTGAAGCAAATAATGAGCTCAGTTGTCTTCAAAGAAGCAGGGGGACAGGGTTCCCCTGGCAAGGAGCATTGCACGGAAGGCCTTGTTTTTTTTGTCACCACACATACAGTGCTGATGCTAGGTTGCTGGAGTCCCCCTACAAAGCCCTGCACTGCTCCCACAGTTTACTAGTGGTGACAATGATTGTTGGTAGGAGGCAATGGGTAGCCGGCTGTGGCCCCACTCTCTTTCTCCAGTGATAGTTAGGAATCTTTACCGGCACCCTTGGACAATAGAATTAAGAGGAACCACTGCTCCATCCCACACATATTCACCAATAGGAATGGACAGGGCCAGCCTATCCATGATGGCAATCACCTTAGGCAGCAGAATGGCAGGGAGAAACCCATCTCTGTCCGTTCAATCACTTCCACTTCTCCTCCTTTCACCCTAGTCATCCCTCTCATCTCTCCGACACTTTCAGTCCAGGGAGTGGGAGGAGCAGAGGTTGGCACATCACTAGGCAAAGGATTTTATTGTAAGCCGCCTTGGGTGCCCTAATTAATAATAATAAAGGAAGCCTTGGGCCAGTGCTGGAAATGGAGAATAGAAAGAAAAGAGGTTGCTACTGATGCTGAGTCCTCTGATTTATACCCTCTCCACCAGTACTCTCTCTTAAGTCTCCTGCATCCTCATAGGAGCTTTTATATTAGGAGAATGCTCATTGGCTAGTAGGGAGAGTGGGCATCCTGGTGACAGCACAGGAATACCTGGATGACACTTCCATTTGTACATGGGGGTGCAAGGCATGAGAACAGTGTAAGGCTCTTGGCCAACTCCTACCACCACTGCCCCTGAAGGGGTTCAGGAGATCAGTCCAGCCACATGGGCCCAGCAATACTACTACTGATCACTACTAATGCCCAACCTTGTCAAACTGTACATGGCCCTGACCAACACCTTGCCATAGGTGGCAAAGGAACCCAGTGCAGAACTTTCTTTGATGATCTGAGCACTCAGAAGCGAGGGGCACGTATAGATAAGACATTTCTTCAGTTGAAGTGGCGATACCAGTAAAATTCATGTTCCAACCACAAGTTCCTAATGGGACTTATGGTTATCACATTTCAGGAATTTGGGACATGGTGAGTTATAATATCAACACTGCCTGTGGTCTGGACAAATCCATGTCATCACAAAGCACCATTGGTTGGCATTGGGTTAACCACCTCACTCCTAAAGTTATTTGACTGAATATATCTGATGACCAGTTAGTTCTTGCTACCTTGTTGATATTTAAACCTTTTGTTTGGCATTTAGAATATTCACTAAACTTTGTGTGGGTAATGGATTTCATGGACATAACAGATGATAGAAGGGCAGCCCAATTCTATATCAAACTGGGCTGTCAGCTATAGTGCTTTGCAACAGCAGAACTGAGTTCTGCTGTTGCAAAATGGCTGATGGCAAATGGCACTCTGTTGGTGGCCATTTTGGGAGCACTGCTACAAGAGGCGGCAGCGATCCTGGGATGACGCTGTACAATTGCACCTGCTGGAATAGGTAAGGCAGCGGCAGGGGTGAGGAGGGGTAAATAGGGTAGAGAAGCTGCAGGAAGGGTGGATCCAGCCTGTGATGGCATTGCCAGATCCTAGCCACCCTTTTGGCAGCCTTCCCCACTGCCTTTTAACTGCTTGGACATGTGATTGCTAAAGAGCTGGTACAGGTCTGAGGAAATCCACTGTGGAGCAGGAGACTTACAGGTGAGTAAGGGAATGTATGCCCTGGATAAAATGTGTCCATTTTTGGTGTATGGGGGGATAGGATTGGGCTGTAAATTGCATTCAGTGTGGGAGAAGAAAGAGGGCTTTTCATCCAAGCTCTTTTTACAGACCCATATCTCAAGCTTTATTGCCACAGTTATTTTGTGTGGTTTCTTTTGCACAGAGTCACAGCTTCTTAACACTAAGAAGGCTTCTCCCACAGATATTGGCTCCAGTACCTGGACTAGTAGTAAATTGAATGAATTTGCTTTGTTGAACGTCGCAGGAAAATGTTTTTCCTATCCTTAATAAATTACTTTCCGGTGTCCTGCTCAACTGAATGCTTCTTTGGACATGGGATCTCTTGAGGAACTTATTCCAAAATTAGAGGAGGCTGAAGTGTAGAACTTGACGGCTGAGAATTAATACCAGCATTTACTTCATCATTACAGTCTATGTTTTCTTTACATTTCGGAGCAATGAGGTCTGAGGCTGAGAAATCAAATGGAACTCTTCCAAGGACAGAATATTGAGTACGGCTCTTTAGAGACTCAAAGACTGAACAGGCACTATGCCCCTTAAGTGCAATGTAGATAAACTATAAGATAAGCACTCAGATGACATCAGAATGAACACACAAAGCGGAATTCGACCAAAAGACCACAGTCTCATTCTCTTTCAAGGAGTCTTCGGGATTTCCATGAGGAGGGAGGGCAGAGAATTTCATCCAGAGCCGAGCCCTGTGATTCTGTCTCCCTCTTTCATTCAGACCACGTCACCTGTGGGCTGGGGACCTGCTGTAAGGAAGGGTAGGGGAATAATGGGTGGTGTCTGGGGAATCTGGAGGAAGTCCTTCAGATGCTCCATTCTCAGCAGTGACAACAGGCCCAGCCCAAACTGAAGTGGTGCCGGAAGAATCATCCTGATATTCCACCCGCCCATTTTTCTTTGTTTTGTGAGCATGTCAGTGTGGTTCTGATCTGGCTCTTTCATCTTGGCTGCATGATCACCCTAAATGGTTACAGGAGTGACTGCCAGGGTAAAGGAGGGCAGTGGCAGAGCTGTGATCCAGGAATGGATCTGTTCTCCTTACCTTGATCTCCATATCTCCACCACCTCCTTGTTCCTGCCCAGTTGCTTCAAACAAATAGGCTGGGTGCAACATGTTGGGGTACTCACTCATGGAAGAGGTATGCAGGTAAGGAGGAAGGCATCGCAGAAGCACCCAGGCAGGTAAGATGGAGGTGTCAGAGGCAGAGCAATCCTAGAAGGGAAATAAACAGAACTGGCTCACTGCAGCCCCCCCCCCCACTCCTTCTGCCTCTAGCACCATACCATGTATGCCTGCAATAGAAGTACTGGAGGAAGTGATAAGTTGCTACCACCCTCACCTCCTTCTTGCTTGCAAGTGCAAAGATTTTTTTAGTACAGTGTGGTGTAGCAGAATGAGAAGTGGGCCAAGGAAAGCAGACAGAGAACACCACTCAACAATTTAACTTTGCCTCATGAGTGGGCTGGCCCAAAGTAAGGAACAGGCTTTCAGTACAGAACTAAGGAAGGTTGTGACACTAGAAAAATTAGTGTGCGCTCTCTCTCTCTCTCTCCCCATTCTATTTTCAGATTGAAAAACTCTGAGCTCTGAAGAGCAAATGACACCACAGAAATACAATTCTTCAAATCTGTCAGGCATATTTCCTCTTTATTGATAATAGGGTTGGCCAACCACAGCCACCCAAAGTTATCTGGCCCACATGGAACTTGGCTTGAGAGTCAAAGCTTCCCACCCAATTTGTTGTTCATCAGACAGTGGCAGTCTGTGACACCCTTACAGCCATCTCATGACATCATGGGTGCTATTGCTACCATCAGTACTGAGGGGCTCGAGGGTTGGGTCAATCGAGTGGGACCTCTGATGGGTTCTTACTCAGACCATGATCTGCTCAACCTACTGGATGGGGTGAAGAGCTCGATTATACTTTGTTTTTCTAGTCACCACCGAACCACTTCTGGGTGCTGCTCCGGGTGAGTAGGGCTGGTTTGTGTGGCACAGGGGGGCATGTACTGCTGCCAAGATCCACCCCTTCCCAGCCCAAACAACAGTTCCTCCCCCAGACCATCAACTTCCCAGGCTGCTGCCACCTTACCTGCTCTGGTGAGACTTGGGTGGGCCACTGGTGGGCACATGGAGCGCCTGATCATTTGCGCCAAGGACTATGGAGCACCCAACATTAGCATACCTTTCATGCCACCATGCCTGGACGTACAACAGCAGTTTGTGAGATTCACTGACGTAGGCTCAGAATAGGATTGGGCTGTCCACCAATTATCCCAGTACACCCAGCAGTCATAGCTTTGCATGGAACAGTTGAAAAAGATGCACTTCTGGTGACTGGTTCTGAAAGGGAACCAACAAACACTTACTTGGTCCCAGCTGGGGACCTTATGCATATTCTGCTGTGCCACCTGAAGAAGCCTTGAGGAGGTGCTCCCAGTTTAAGATCAACTGCCCAGCATTAAGGGGGGACGACGACATGCTTTTGCCCTCGTTCTCTAATAGAGTGATGGCTAAGCAAGTCTCCAACAGCTGGGCTTGAATTTGTTCATTGCCATTGTTAGCTGCTTCTGCTGCTGAGTAGTTTGCATCAGTCCATGATTTGTAGTCATAACTAAAAGCAGTTTTGAATGTGCGCGTTTAAAATAAACAGCCATGAACCATCTATTTATGTTTGCAACATCTGCTAATCCTATTTTAAAACAACAAAACAGTGAGACTGTCAAGTGGATCGGAGCTTTTTCAAGTCTCATTTCTGTTTTAATTGCTATCAAAGGAGACGAAGTGCTTCTGTTTTTCAGTGTGCTGTTGACGGGCCCCTTGACATTCTCCCTGTTTCTCATCCAAGTCCAGAAGGCAGCAGGCAGGAGCTCCCAACAGCTGATTTGTACAGCTCTAGGGAGCTGTGCAGTCCCTGAGCGATTGGCGAGCAGAACTTGGAAAAGCTCCTCAGCTTAGGGCATGTCCCTGAGCTTGTCTGAGGACTCTCAAGGAGGATCATGGAGGCCACAAAGCAAATGCTTGGGCAACAATCCTTTCTGTGCTCTCCAGTATTGGCAGGAAGCGCTGAGGAAGGGCTGGAGTGGGGCCAGGGAGGGCTGAAGCCATTGGATTGACTCAGGGCCCAATCCTATCCAACTTTCCAGTACCGATGCAGCCACGGTGCAGCTTCAAAGAAAGGGAATAAACATTCCCTTATCTTGAGGAGGCCTCCGTGACTAACACCCGGTACAGAATGCAGCACATGCTCCATTGGCAAGGGTGCATTGGCAGTGGAAATTTGGAAAGCCTTGGGCACTGAGGCAGCACATAGTTCAGCGACTCCATGCTAACTCTGTGGCTCCTTCCCCAATGGACTCTTTCTTCCATGTGGTCTCTTAATCAAAGCAGGAAATGTGAAACACACCAGGATTGTTCCCAGAGTGCTCTGCACGTCCTCCGTTGTTTAAAGAGCTCACACAAAGTGCTCTCTTGCTCCTTCTCCCGTCTTTTAAGGTACCTGGGGAAGGAAGGTGAGGGAGTCAGATTGCTGCGCTCTGGGAATCAGAGCACAGCAACCTCGCTCCTTCTTCTGTGTGGGACCTTTGTACAAAGCAGGGTGTGCCCCTTGCATTTCCTGCTTTTGTCCCGGAGTTGGATGACAAACAGAAGAATGGCATTTAGTGGCTGGAGAGAGGGACCACAGCTCAAAGGCAGGGCACCTTCTTTGCATGCAGAAGGTCCTCAGTTCAGTCTCGGCATTTCCAAGTAGGGCTCGAAAATGTCCTTCTCAGTCTGTAACCTGTTTGTCAGTTTTGACCATACTACACTAGATCAATGGTCCATCTCAGCAGAAGGCTCTTTCAGACCTGTTCAAGTCTCCCCATTATCAAGCACGCACATGTCAACAGAAAAAAGCAGCTCTAATTGTAAAGCATCCATTCCTGCAAACTCCTGTTCAGTTACTAACACCCTTCGCAACAGTATGGAGCATCCGTTTGGAACACAGGGTATATACAGTAATGGAATGTATATATACAAGGAACAAAATTGGAACACACACACACACACACACACACACACACACACACATTTTTATATATACCAGAATCTGTTTTTAATTCAGTGTGTCTTTGAAAGAGTCAATTGCCTGTTCCAAATGAACGTGGTGCTTCACAACATTGTCAAACAGCCTTGCAAAGGGTGTGAGCAGCTGAGCTGTATCTTGCTGGCATTTATATATAACTGCAAATGTGAAGTCAGATCCTTTGATATCATGCCAACAAGGAAAGTGACTACAGTAGAAAGGAGGCTTTCAAAAAAGGGCTTGTACAGCAATTTCAGTAGACAGGTGAAGGCACAGCACTGTCAAGTGGCATTCTTTTGACTGCAAATTGATATGCGGTGATTTGGATCAAGCCAAGCTATGAGGGCATGCCCTCTATCTATCTATCTATCTATCTATCTATCTATCTATCTATCTATCTATCTATCTATCTATCTA
>JAJKFI010000005.1:36503100-36541233 GCA_029204185.1 Lerista edwardsae
CTATCTATCTATCTATCTATCTATCTATCTATCTATCTATCTATCTAAGAGATGTATACCCTGTCTTTATGCCAAAGCAGCTGCCCAAGGCGGCTTACAAAAATGACATTAAATAAACAATATGTAGAACAATAAAGTCCTAAGAATAATGGGGGGATTTTTACAATAGACACACACGGTGGCATGCATACAATGTGACCCAATACTGTCCTCAGCTCATAGCATCCAGTTGTTCCAGTTTGAGCTTTGCTGCATGCTATGGGCAGGTCAGGAACTGAACGTGCACCAACAGGCATGGTTGTAAACCTCACACTACCACTGTCTTGACAATTGAATAGAACTTGGGAAACCAGTTGGTCACAAGAAAGGCTGACCAAAAAATAAATTCAGTAAACCAGACTCTTTTTTCTGTAAGGAAATCACAAAGGGTGTTTATTTACCTAGTTAGCAGGGTCCAATATGGAGGAATGTCTTAGCTTCTATCTATACTAGACAATAGTGCCTCCAACGTGGTAGTAGTTAAAGACATTGGTCATATTGGTAGCAGCATATCTAAGGAATGGCAGGTAGGGCACATGCCCCGGGCACCACCTGAAGGGTGCACCACTGAGCAAATGCAGTGGTAACATTCTTGTGCTCCGAACAGTATGTACTTTGAAGGTGCATCTTGTATGGCTTGTCTTAATGTAGTGCATGAAAGTACAATTATATCTACATACATTGTAATTCACTGAAACAGGGTTTCGTCATCTTCTAGAACATCTTCAAAGCCAGAACAGAAAACACTTTCATCTCTTTGTCTCTGGCACATTTGTGCTCTTTGTTCTTCCTTGCTGTGTGACATTTTGACTTTAACTTGAGATGCAAATAAGCCAGCCACAAGCCAGACAGCCAGACAGCCAGAAGCCCTGGAGATGTTTTGCATTTTACAGCATTCTGCACTGTAAACAGCAACAGAAAGTGTGTGATCGCAAACAGTTCTTCTGTCATTCCTCCCTCCCCTTTTCTTCACGGACGGATGCTGCAGGCATTTGTGTAAGACAGTGGCTTTTAAATTGTTCCTGAGAGGGATGCTTCCAAAATTCTCATTCCAATTTCTTTTTAGAGTTTTACCTTTCCTAGGGTGCAATCCGAACCAATTTTCTAGCACTGATATAGCTGTGTAAATGAGGCATGTTCTGCATTCTGCAGTGGAGTAGTACTCATGTAGTAGTACTGAATGTTTGTTCCCTTACTTTGGAGCTACATTGCCCTTGCATCTGGTGCTGGAAAGTTGATTAGGTTGGCACCCCTAGTCTTGTTTCCAATGTGGAACGAGAGCATCCGGAATCCTTCATTGTTCTCAGTTTTTATTCCAGATGTAGAGCCCATGAGTGAGGGGTGCAAGGGGTAAATGCCAACAGAGGGGCCCTGAACATTTCCTGGAATCCTGCATTTTCCGATCTCACCAGGGCCTATGAAAAGGGAGTGCAGGGAGTACATCATATCTGGACCCAGGATCAAAAAGTGGGGCCTGGCGAGTCAAAAGAGAGGAGCCAGAAATTTCCTGGAATCTCAGAAAAATGTTTGCATATATTGTGTGAAGACTAACATTCACATTTTTCTGCAAGCTTATGCAGTTTTATATATCACAATTCATAGAAATTATGGTCCAATGATGGTATGAAACTATGATTCTATGGAGAAGGGAAGGGCCCAAAATAAACTTTGAACCACAAAAGGGCCCCCAAGCAATTTTGTACTCCCTGATAACATTCCTGTCAGAGGCCCTGTCTAGAGGTTATAGAGAGTACTGTGCATGTACTACTAACAGCGCTGTTTTTTTTTTTTCAAAAAACATGTGCAACATGAAGCAACGGTGTGCAAGGATAGTGTGTTGAAGTGTATCAATAGTGTGTGGCAAAAGTACAGGTGCACCAATATGTACTAAAAGGTGCTCAGGAACCAAAACAAGGTGCTTTAACTGCAACATGTACTAACACACTCACTTCTTAAATTATACAGGGAGAATTATATTATTAACATGTACGCAATGAAGCCTCAAGGAAAGCCAGACAGAGAAGGGAGAGTGAAAGAGAAAAGAACTCCTTACAAGGTGACGGGGCGGAGCAAAGGGGAAAAATGTGGGGAGAGAAGGGACATGGGGGGATTAGCTATTGCATGGTTCCAATGAGAGATTAGGAATGTAGTTTCTGTAGTTCTGTGGCCTCTTGCCAATAGTCCTTCTCATAGTCATAGTATTGGCCTGTACTGACCCATTGCTCTCCAGGCAGCACCAAGCACATGCATGTCTCTAAGAGCGCAATCCTAACCTGGAGTTATGTTTCTCCCACACAGGGACCACCACGAAGTATGTTTGGGCCACTCTCAGAGTCAGAAATGCCAGCACACAGACATGTGCCATCCTCCCTGACTCCCAGAGTGGTCCAAATGCACTTTAAGGTGCCCCTTGTGCCAGCCAAACCTTATTGGCCTAACTGTGCCGGCCTCACTCCAGGTTAGGATTGTACTCTAAATGAGTGTCTTTTGCATGCCTTGAATCTAATAACATACGCAGAATATAAACAGAAATGTATTTTAAAAATAAGAGTAACAGATATTATGATCCAGTTTCAGCTCTTCAGTTTGTCTTCCACTCTGACAGCACAATCCTATCCATGTCTACTCAGTCCAATTGTATTTGATGGGGCTGACTCCCAGGAAAATGTGTATAAAATTGCATCCTGAATTATGTACACATGTACAGTACATTGATAGGACACTGCAAAAATCTGTTTTTTTATATGAATGTATGTATAATTACATCAAGATTCTTTTAGTGCAGCTTTTAAGAACAGGCCTGTGCACTTCTGTACATTGATAAAACATCACACAAAAGCAATCTAAATGTAATTGTAACATGTGGTGCTTTATGCATGTGCAGGAATCAAACCACCATACAAAAAGAATCTTGATTCTGTATGTATGATAATATGCAGATTGCTTCTGTGTTGCGTTTTCTCACCGTATATCCGCTCATCCATAACATAGAAGAGAAGGATGCAAATTACATGAAGGTGCAGCAAGTTGTACATGCTCCAGTTCTTGAATTAATTTAAACAATGAATATATCAGTTTTAGAATTAATTTGAATTAATTTTAGAAATTAATATATCACTAGGTGCATGTGATGGACCAGGCCATCCAGTATGGAAGAAGGAGAAAGTGATAGATATAAGACATTAAGGTTACATTTTCTGAAAGACATGGAATGGCATGTCTTTCCTCTTGCCCAAGCTCTGGAACACAACATTTGACTCATAATTACTAACTGATCACTGTATCTCTGGTAAGATTGTCAGCGGGATTAATTTAATTCACCCAGTGCAGAAAAAAGCAATCAATAACAAAAGGTAAAATAAATGACTAGTAATAGGTCTAACTGATGGTTTAAATGAAGCATAGCATGTGCATTATTATAGCTAACAACACATGTAATGCCCTTTAGGATGAGCTCATTGCTAATTTAGTAAATTAGTAAGCATAGCAATAGGAACAGAGTAAGATTAATGGACAATATTGTGCGGATTACACACTGCCCTCCATTTTATGGCTTCCAATTTAAGAGCATAATTTGCATTTGCTGTGTTATGATAAATTCCAGCAGACTTCAATCTTCCTTTTTTCCCCATAATGGAAAACGCCTTCAGACAAACTTGCGAGGTAAGATCCACATCTAAGTTTTGATCAGATAGCATTCTCCTCTTTCTATATTTTTCAACAAAGACTTGGATCCAAAGGTGCCTTTCTGCTGGTGGAAAGCTGTTTCTGCTGTCAGAAGAGCAGTGTCTGACTAACAGCATTACCCTAGAGATTTACAGCATTAACCTTACTCAGAAGTAAGTCCCACTGTGTTAATTGGGGTTTACTACCAGGAACGTATGTATAGCATTTCAGTGGGAAAGCACTGAGGGGGAAAAAAATGAACTCCTGCTAACTGGGCAAGAGGCACTTTTTCAAGTGGTGTCCTCTTATATTTAGCAGGGGGAGAGCAATTGTCCCTCTTCACCCCAGCACAGTGTCTTTCTCGTGACTGTTGCTGGTGGTGTTCTCCATTCTTTTTAGATTGTGAGCCCTTTTGGGACAGGGAGCCATTTAACTTTAATGTTATTATTTGCCTGTAAACCGCTTTGTAACTCTGTGTTGAAAAGCGGTATATAAATACTAGTGATTGATTGATTGAACCCACATTAGTAAAAACCCAATTTGCATGTTCTTGTATAAGACTGTATAGAAGCTTTTTTTTCAAACCTTTTGTGATGATTTACTAACTAGGGCAGTGATGGCAAACCTTTTGGGTTTGCATTGTCAAGAATGCCTAACTTGACTCTGCCTGCGTGTCACCCCCCCCCCCGCCCCAACAAAAGAAAATCAATTATTTGCATGTTCATTTAGTTTAAATAAAATATTAAAGTTTCATTAAAATATAGTCCAATCATGTATGGGGCTATCCATTGTATAAAGAACATCAAATCATTACAAAAAAAAAATCAAATCATTACAAAAAAAAACCTCAGTTGTTGTGGTGGTGTGTCACATTTGACACACGTGTCATAGGTTTGCTATCACTGAACTAGGGTATAAGCTATATCCTTATTTATCATGTTTCTCATTCTGAAATGCATTCCCCAATATATAGTGGCTCTGTGCAATGAGAAGTCTTCCACTAGTGCTTGTTAGACACCGGAGTAGCTAATAAAAGTGTAGCCCAGTGCGGAGGGCAATGTGATGCCCCCAACGGGTGGCCCTCCCTTTAGAATGTATGGGAACGAATTGAAGCCGAGGGCGGGCTTAGCGGCCATGTTTGTACGTACAAAACATTGCTCATTCCAAGCATTTCCAATGGGTTTTCGCATGATGTTTAGGACTTAATCGTTTACTCCTGAAGTAAAAACTTACGAAAATAACAACGTGTGATCGTGGAGAAACACCATTGGTAACCTAATTATGAGTTAATATGCAATTCCAAAGTTTAATTCCGCAGAATTATATTACTGAACACACCGGACGAAATGCTGTCTATTTTAACTCGGATTGCACTGTTTTGACAGACTTATTTTTTGAAATCTACACAAGCAGGAATAAAACGGCCATGCCCCATAAAAAAAATGTCTGTTAATGTTCAGAATTTCGAAAATATTACCGGTCGTTTTATTGAACCAATGTAATGTGAATACATGAATCTTTCCGCGGAAATTAAATCCCATTTTTCGTTCAGCGATTCGCACACCTGTATGCAGAACACGCAGGCATGCTTAAAGACGTTGAAATTAACTTTTACACGCGCGCCGTGCAAGCGAGAGAGCCCCTCCGGCGGCAATCCTCCTCCTTCGCGGCGCTGATCTGAGTCAGCCATTTTTGTAAGTCCGGGGCTTCAAGAATGGGCTTCCAGGGCTTCTCCAGCTATTTTTCCTCCAAGGATGCCCCGGAAATGATATCACAACAGGACGTGACATCACAGTTGTATTTGTCATGTTCTTATTTTTTTTGGTTATACCTTTTGATGTAATGAGGATATTACACTTCAATTTGTTTCATTGCATTGTTCATAATATTCCACATTGAATGGTATATAACATGATAGTATTATTAATACATCCCCTTCATGGATCACTGCCTTGTTGTGGCAAAGGGGCTTGAGTAGCTCAATGAAGCTGTGAGCTATGCCATGTAGGGTTATCCAAGGTAGACAGGTCATAGTAGAGAGTTCATACATACCAAGGTTTTCACAATTTTGGCCACTAGTGTCAAGCTCAGCTTGTCCCCTTAAAGCTTTTTGTCCCATGCAATTGCACCCCCCCTGCATTTCTTTAGCTACGCCTCTGCTTGTAGAAAAGTTCACAGAATAACTCAATGTCATTTTTTTTTATTTCACTGACTTGGATCAATATCATTGTCTGTCCCTTCCATCTTGCTTCCTGATCTCTTAAAAATGTTTAATGCTGGAGTAGTGCTGGTGAGCACAAATCAGCTCCCACATGCCGCAATGAAAATAAACATGTATTGAAAAGAAATGCTCATTAAATACATGGGGAGGGGAAAATTAGCCTAATTTATTGTCTAGGTTTTTAACTCTGTTTAACAGCACATAGAGCAGCAATTTACAAGTCCTGACTGAAAGAAACCAAATGTTTCTCAGTTCCCCCTCCCCTTTTTCCATGGCAAAGGTAGGACTCCCAGGATTTTATGAGTTGCTCTTGCTTGAGAGTCATGGCTAAGACTCTAATCTGGGGCAAGTGTAAGAACCAGAATTAGATCTTGCCAACAAACTCTATTACTTGACGAGCAAGTAGCAGAACGAAAGAAATGCTACCTCCCCCTACCCACCCCCAAGGTTGGGAATCCAACATCCAATTTAAACAAAAGATCACTCCACAAATTCTTCAAGGATTGCTCTTAAAATTGGGGGAAACACTTCGAGAATATCAAGGGTTCTTTGGATCCACGGGGCACACTTCAAAGTCCATAATGGATCCAAACAAAATCTTGACATATTTGAGAGCACAATCCTAACCTGGAGCTAAGCTGTCAGTTAGGCAACAACGTTTAGCCGGCACAAGGGACACCATAAAGCAAGTTTGAACCACGCTTGGAGTCAGGGAGGGTGGTGCACATCTGTGTGCTGGCCTCCCTGACTCTGAGAGTGGTCCAAACATACTTTATGGTGTCCCTTGTACCGGCTAAACTTTGCTGGCCTAACTGTGCTGGCCTAACTTCAGGTTAGGATTGCACCCTGAAACAATTTCCCCAATTTTAAGATGAATTCTTGAATTCAACCACCTTTCAATCACCTTTCATTAAATTGGAGATTGGATTCCCAACTGGGGATGGGGGTCATTTCCTTCATTCTGCTACTTGCTTTTCAAGTGCTGGCAAAATGATGTTGTTGTTGCTGCTGTTGTTAGTCTCATAATATCAGTGGTATAATAAGAATAACAACACCTTCAATATTACCAATGTGCATGTTTGCATTGAAGATGTCTTGCTGGGATTGTATGTGTGACTACATCAAGATTTCTGTAATTTTTAATAAAGTACATATGCAGTTAGGTGAATTAATAAATAATTGTAAAAGCATCAGTTGTATCAAGATTTTTGTGGTGTTTAACTCCTGGGAGAGCAAGCAAACACCAGTAAAGCAAAGTATTTTGATGCAATCGTGTAAAAAAAACTTCTCAATATTGCACATGTATATATATCAATAACAGCCCAATCCTAACTAGCCCCCCCCCCCGTCAATTGAGCCATACCCAACTGAGGCACTATGCCAGGCCAATATGCTCCACTCATATTTGCATCCAGACTGCTCCATATACACTTTCAGGGAACATGAGCTGGGACTTTGATGTGCCACTGTGCACATCAAAGAAAGAGAGGCAAAGCAGGGTTCGGTCATGCCCTATAGCTATCCCTCTGTATGTAGGTGATGTGCCCACATGAAGAAGCCTCGTGCTCTGCATTTTCAAGTAATATGTGCAGAGCTAATTTCTTGTCAAGTGATTTCATGTTCCAAATTTGCTTAAAAAGAGACGATGGCTTTGTGAAAAGTGCGCTTGTCATCTTTTGCTCGTTTTGGAGCTCTTTTGGTAGGCCAATGGGTGTTTCACTGTCTTAATGACTTCAGCTCTGTAATTACCTCTCTGAGCATGATGCTTAGTGGCATTTCTGGTTAAAGTCCTAATTAGCCTTCTGTAACTAATGAGCATGTGAAAGTTTGGCTTGTGGCTTATTATCTTACTCATTATTATGAATGATATGGTGACAGTTTAAAGCGTGCCAGTTTTACATGGAGACATAATTATTTATGAAAAGGCCATGCCCCAGAAATGGGAATAATGATAATTAGATTTAATCTTTTCATGGTTTATGTATTCTTTTTCAGGGAAACAGATGCCTATAGGGCATTAATTAGCAACAGGGGAATTTAGTAGTCCAGCTGTATCCTGGACTGGCCCAGAGCATGCAGCAGTTTCCACTGCCAGGGACCAGGCAGCACCAATGGGTTAACACCAGCGATGGGCTCTACAAATGAACAAGGGGAACACTGGGCGGGACGTAGGTGGGACGTCCGTTTGACTGGCAGCCCGTCCGTAGTGTTCCGCGGCTGCCCTGGCCTTGGGGGGGGGGCTCCTGCTCGCCGCGGGGGACAGGTGAGGGTCGCGCCGGTGAGCAGCGGGGGGGGGGTGAGCAGTGGGGGGGCACGCTAACTGGAGGCAGCCCCCCCAAGGCCAGGACAGCTGCAGAACGCTACGGACGGGGACGGGCAGCCAATCACGCGGAAGCCCCGCATAAGTCCCACCCAGCGTTCCCCTTGTTCATTTGTAGATCCCATCGCTGGTTAACACCCCATAAACAGCCACAAAGAAAACTGTCTTGCTTTTTTTCTCTGAAACTGTCTGTCCCCAGTGGGCTTACTCAGATCTGTACCAACTAGTTCACTGGTATACAGTCAAGTAGGCTGAAGGCGGCTTCTTGAGCCTAGGCCAGGAACTTGGGATATCAGCACTGCTGCTAATATATCCCCCCCATTCTGCCCATGACAAGCCCCCAGTGAGTTCTGATTCTTGCTTCAATTCCCCTGAATCATCTTGGACTTACATCTTGGACTTACCCTCCACTGACTTACTTGTTCTTACAGGGACTCTGGAGGCTGTTGGCATATCCCCATGGCCACCAGCTGATGGCATATCCCCATGGCCACCAGATGCCCTGGCCTGCCTGCTGTCACAGAAGCTACCCGGTCTTGCACTGTGAAAACACAATTTTCAACAAGGCTCAGATAGGATGGGGCTGTAGGGAACGTTACACACTGACAGTGTGTTGAAAGTGCGTGGAGCCTAAACTATGATCTTGAAATAGTTTTATTTCTGTTCATTTGTAGATAATCTTTTTTATTGATGCAGGTTTATATGCTCAGATTATATGCTCAGATTAGGATAGATGTAATTTGGTGTATAGGACTCCGAAGGTAACTGTCAATGTTGAAAATGAGACATGAGTTGTCTTAGTGTCAACGTGGATTTTAAACTGGTGTTCTAAATTTGGTCTGGACATAGAGGCAAGAGATATAGAGCAAAGGCTAGGAAGAGCCCTTGGAGAATGATACTAAAACCCACCATATTCCCAGCAACTGTTGCCTGACATATTTCTGTTCACACACACACACACACACACACACACACACACACACACATACACACACACAGAGTGCTGCATGCATTGCAGACACACATGACCCAGACCAGTGACATCAGTAGGATATCCAGTTTTGCCCAACACCAGTAATGATCCTCCCAAATCCCATTTTAAATATTTTTCCAGTTGCCATATGCATTCATTCTTGTGGGATTTAGGCCAAATTCTTGAGAAGATAAAAGGCCAGAAGCAAACTTTCCAAGATTCTATATGAATTATGCCTGTTTCTGAGAGGAAATAATAACATAGATTATTTATACAGCGAACCAAGAGATTTACAAAAAGTGGGAGTTCTATTGCTGGTATTCTTGTCGCAGAAACCTCTTTCATAATATGATGATAAAGCACCAAAGTTTTCATATACTATTGCCAGCTGCAGTGATAAGACCCCTTGTAAAATATCTTGGAGCTAGTACAAGCTCAGGTGTGATTCATTTCAAAGTGGACAGAAGCTTAGACAAACAAAAACTGGGTCCCTGCCTGCAACAGTCTTCACCAACCCCATGACTAAACATTCGTTCAAGGAGGCAGGTTTATTAGCCAACAGACCTCCAAACTAGGCACTGCATCCTCAGCTGGGTGTGAAATAAAAGACAAAAGCAGAACCAAACAGGAGTGAAACAGGAACTAGTGAAAGAGGATCCCTTAATGGGCAGCCCAATCCTGAGCTGCCTGGTGCCACAGGCACAGTGGCAGCCAAATGGCAGCCACTAGGGTCTTCGCAGGAGAAGGGTGTCACGGCCTGCTCTCCAGTTGCCATACTGGGTCTGGGAGGCATCCCAGTTGCCGGGGCTCTGGAGCAGAAAGCCTGGATTTGATAGCAGAGGAAACGGCTCCCTAATGATGCACGGCTCGGCATTCCGGTGCTGAGGTGAAGGAGCCACAGACACAAAGCGTTGGCAAGATAAGAGTGTATTGAAGTTCTTCATAGTCAGATCCAAAGCAAGGTCACATACCAGAACATCAGTCAGATAGCAGGATGCAGCAGACAGATCTTGTACACAGCAAATAAAATGGTAACACAGTTGGACAGCATTTCCTCCTCCTTCCATATAACCTACACTGATATGGGGCACTGCCCTTCCTTATGTACCTCTTGCACTCCACACCGCCAATCAGAGCTCTGCCTAGGGTCGCCATAGAGCACGTGCCGTCTGGCATGTCCTCACCTCTCCACAGCTGCTCTCATCACTGCTCAGAGGCCAACACACAGGTGTAACTAATGGCTGGCCCCAGGCCACGGCTGTTCTTCCCAGAGCCAAAAGAGTATCTCAGGTCTGGACTCTTTTACCAGGCCTGAGAAAGGGGACATTTGTCCTCTTCTCCCAGAGAAAGCCCCACATCCGGCAATGGGACTTCTCAACTCTCCACTGGCTATTTTTCCAACAGGCTGCCCAGGCCAAAGCGGGGGATAAGATCTGGCTGTGGAGGTCACCCAGTGGCTAGAATAAAATGGAGGCTACGTTGTCTATGCATGCGTCTGTTCGACAGTGTCATTTTGTCCAAAGTATGCCCTTGGACCCATCTGCAATTACAACCAATTCTCCTACTGTGCTCTTTACTCATTACCAGTTTCTCTGTTGTTGTCATTGGCAAGTGTGCCTTTTGTGCCTTCAGGACATTTGAGACTCTCTCACACACAGGTTTTCAGTTTGTTTTGAGAACTTAAGAGTCAGTAAACAACATAAAAAGACAGAGACAAGTGGAAACATCTTGAAGGATTAAGAACAGCATAGTGAAGAAGATAAGAAAGGAAAAAACGCTTTTGAGCAGTATGGATTATTTCTTACTGCAGAAGAACCCATCGTCTCCACTGGGGGAAATGTGCAAATATACAAAGAAAGAAATATGGCAAAGCAGAAGGAAGAATACACAGTCAAAGCAACACAGAAAAAGATAAAGATATTTAAATGATAAACTATCATTCCGGCTACAGAGGAGCTCCGCGGTTTTGTGAAAAATGTGGCCTTAATACAGCTCGAGTCAATTTTAAAAGAACTGCCCCATCTAGCCACCCCTAGTGAATGCCACAACTCCAATAGGTGCATACTGGAACTGCTCCACATTCAGTGATGGGACAGTTCTGCATGTGCATCCTTGTTGTTCACGTGGAACTCCCCAGACACCGAGTGGCACTCTCTCATTTCTCACACACAACATGTGGTGTGGTGTGTGGTGATCACTGGCCACATTCCCAACAGTGCCCTGGCACACACTGGCCATTTCCAGATGTCAATGCATCAGTAATTATTATGAATGGGCTCCATGCACCTAGAGCTAGCTAGGCAGTGCTGGTCTTGTCATTAGCAGGGGGGGGGGAGTGCATCCCTGGCCCTCTGGGGGCAGTCTGAGGCTCTTGGAGGCTGTTAAACAGAACTCCTGGTTTTCTGACGGAAACCAAAAGTATTGTCTAAAAGCTTTCCAAAGACTGTAGACTGCTTTTGGAAGTATAGGAAGTCGTGCGAGGCACAGGAGCACAATAGGTGAGTAGGGGGATGGCAGTCTGTGGGGGGGAGCAGTCTGCTCCCTGCCCCCCCCCAGGTGACATGCGGGCCAGGGATGCTACTGGCATGTGTAAGGCTTCTCTAGGTGTTTGAGAAACCTGAATGCAAATGTGCTTGGAAAGCTAGTTCCATCATTGACAGGTGGTGTTATTTCTCCCACTGAATTACACGGAGGGAGAAAAGAGCTGAGCAGTGCAATCCTAACACTGCCCTGAGCTGCCAGAAGTCCCTTGTGCCAGCTTCCAAGTGTTACAAACGTAACACTGTAAAGTACATTAGTGGCTGCTTGGGAGCTGGCTCTGCCCGGACAAGGATGTGCGCTGGCTTAGAAGCCCCAGAGGTTTGTGCTGGCCTGGGCAGGCTGGTGCTGGGGTGGTAAATGGGTGGGTGGGTGGAATGGAGGCAGGGATGGGGCGGAACTGGGCAGGGGGAGGCGGATCAGGCCCGGGAGGAAGGTTGGACAGGTTATGGCAGTTCAGGCCAGATCCTAACCCCATCCGCCCAAGTGGCCTCTGCTGCATCCTCACTTCTCTCGCAGGCCTGCTGGCGTTCCACAGGGAACGCTTGGTTGTGCGCCAGCTAAATAGCTGGTGCAGATCTAAGTGGCCCATTGAGCCGGTTGGGGAGCTACGCTGGATAAGGGAACACCCCCCTCCTGCTCGTATCCAACACTGGATTCTGCATGGACCCAGGAGCCCCACTGCACCAGTGTTGGATAAGATGATGCCGTTCATGAATGCAGGTTATATATTTCTTACAACATAAGTCTCGCTCTTGTTTATAGATTTTCTTGACCTGTGGTATTATTACTTGGCTTACCAGGTACAAACTGGGACAGAGTGCCTATAACATTAACCATTCTATGGAAGAGGGAGTTTTTTGCAGGTGCAGCTTTTGAAACCCTTCCATCATGAAGAGCATAGGCGCTCCATCCCAGTTTGTATCTGGTAACCCTATTCATTACCACCTACGTGTAACCCAAAATGTGCCGCAGATGTTGCAGAAAATGGGGATTTCTTAGGCTGGCAGATAGTATTGAGAAAAAGAATCTAGGTTTGTTTGCTTCTATGTTTCTCTCGAAGTTTTTGTTTGCTATAGCTGAGTTGGGATGGATCACTGAGGACAAGTTCACTTTGGTGACACTGTATCTTCTCCAAATGCTAGGTCAGACAAATAAGTGATTTTTAAAAAGTCATGTCAGCAGGAAAAGCACGTTAGGGGGGCTGACAGCCCAATCCACAATCCTGTTAAGTTTGAAGAACCAAATAAAATTGGCTGAAACTCAAGTACTTTGACTTAACTGGGTTGTGGAACTGAATGAAAATGCATCAAAGGGCAATCTCTCGCCTTCCCTCTCTGAATCCCCAAAGTGTTCTTCAATGCAACTAGAATGGGCATAATAGATTACTCAGACTTTACTGATTAGCTTTATTTAAAACCGAAGACTATATTATTTTCTGTAAAGACATAAAACTGCCCCATGGTGAGAAGAAATCTGTTATCTTTTGCTTTGTTGTGCCAGTGCCACATCATGAGTGAGGCATTCCTGCAAACTGGTCCATTTAAAAGAACACTAAAAGAAAGAGAAGACAGTAGAGATCTGCCCTCTGAGAAATGTCATGTGTTGAAACTCTTTTGGCTTGTTGTTGCCTGGGATGGAAATTCCATATTGATTCTTTGTGTCTACGGAACCATGGAGCTCTGCACCATTCATCCCAATCATCTGCTCATGATTGCAGAATGACACCCCTTCACAAAGATCCTGCATGTAGGGGTGTCTGTTGCCTTGTTTGCTCCTGCATAAGGCTAGTACTCTACTGGATTCATGGCAGTGCTGTACAGTGAGGTTCAAGCCTGGGGAGGCAAACCCTCTGGAGCAGGTAGGTTGGTGGCAGGGGTGGTTTGGGGGAAGATCAGGGTGGTTTGGGGTGAGTAGTGGGCTAGGCGGGGGAAGTTAAGGGGCAACTTCAGTAGCAGCTGTGCATGCTAAGATGCTATCCCCCTTTCCCTGCCTTGATTTGCTCCTGAGTTTACTCAGACATAAACCAGCTAGAAAGGAGACCCACTAGAGGCCAGGTGGTGTACAAGGATATAAGTAATAAAGATTTTACTTTGCTCTCCTGGGTCACCTGTCCACAGCATGCAGCATGCACTCCATCAGCAGTGTTGTGTGCTATGGGCTGGGCAGGAGACAGGATTTGGCCCTAGTAGAGCTAAGGTTGAAAAGAACCACAAACCTGGCTGGCAATCTGGGGCGGGGCTATTCTGATGACCTGTCTTTTTCTAAAGCATTTTTGGGCCCTTGTATTTCTCCCAGGTAATTTGTGGGTTAGTTGAGTGTTCAAATGTTTTAGACTTACCATTCTTGCACTGTATATTTACAGCTCGTGCATTTAGAGAACGAACTGTCTGGAGTTCTCTTCAATAGAACCTATTTGTTTCAAAGTCATATCAGGTTACCAACAGGAAGAGAAAGGAAACAACACAAGCGCGCTTGTTTTCCTCAGCAGTGTCTTAAATACAGCCTATTGCAAAAAAAAAAAAAAAAAAAAGGCAGTGACAAATCCCTCTTAACATAACGATGACAGGCAGCAGACCACTTTCTTTGGTAAGCATAAGGCCAGGTGAAGCAGCTGCTTCTGAAGCAGATAGCTTCCGATAAAGCTGTCAAATTGGTGGGGATGCCCCACACCTGCCCGCCACCTTCCCCAGCATCCTGCCCATCCAGCAGCTCCACCATGTGCTCCATTCCTCTTCTCCCTTGCTGAGAGTGAATGATCAGAGGGTTGGAGAAATAGCAGTGACTCACCACATCGTCTAGCACCACTGCCACAAACAAGCACTTGTGATAGAGGGGCTGAAGGCTGATGGGAACTCTATCCCAATTGCCCCTTCCAAGGGACTGCTCCTCTTCCAGTACCTTCTTCCCTGCCAACAACTCCTTCATCAGGCAGAGCATGCTGGGAGAGGGCTTCCATTCCCAGCATGCTCCAAACTGACCTGTTTTGAAGACATGGCGAGGCAGGGAAGAAGGCGACACTGTGCAGGAGTGATGGTCAGGGGAATGAGGTGCTCCATCAGAAGATTTAGTCGAGAGGGTTAATGCCTCAGTTTGCCTGAAGATAAGAGCTGAAGATCTGAAGGTCGCCAGTTCGGGACAGCCGGAAGTCTCTGTGAGCGGCAGACCTTGTTAATTGCGGCTGATTAACAGCTGAGCTTCGGCTGCCTTGTGTGAGGGGGAGTTGTGCTGAAGTTCAGCCGCTTCTCTGGTGGGAGCAGGGAAGCCATTTATCAGCCAGCAAGAAGACAAATGGGTGGCCAGATAGAAGGACTAAATCCAGAAAGATCCATCTGTATGTGTGTAGTTCTTGAAAGATAGAACATTTCTGTAAAAATTGTAAAAAACCTTTGGGTTTCTGAATAAAGTCTGCCCATGTAAACCGCCTTGAGTTATAGTCATTAGAAAAATCTGGTGACCTAAGAAAGGCGGTATATAAATCCAAGTATTATTATTATTATCATTATTATTATCATTGCTCCATTTCTGCCTCTCTGCTGCATGGTTTTTCCTTCACAACACGTATGATATTATTAGACCTGATTCACAAGTGCAACTACTTAGGTGGATGACTGCCGGCACAGGCCTTTCTGCATACCTACTCAGAATCAAGTCCCACTGACTGCTATAAGACTTACTCCTGGGTAAATGTGCATAGGATTGCAGCCTGATTGTAGTGTTATATTACATGTTGTTTGTAAAGTGTCTTCCCATACATTTTCTCTTGATTTCAGTGAAACCCTTGTAACCAGTGTTAATGATGGTATGGTTCCACAGCATTGGTACAAGGCTAAATAACATGCTGACAAATGTTTATTAATCACCACCTCCCCACATTTTAATTTTCCTAAGTTATTTGACCAAATGCACACAGGAGACATGAATCTGTACTCTGCTGTAGCACAGATGTGTATCTTCCAACTAGTTCTCTAGGCATTTCTTAATAATGTAAGCAACTTTAGAAGTGACCCTTACATTGATTTTCTGATGCAATGAACAACTTCAGCATGGTATTGCTGTGTAACAGGCTGGCAACTTTGAATATAAGCTGCTGTGTAATGTTGCCGATGGATCTATCCTATCCAACTGCAATGGCAGCAGGTCTCTAAGGTATCAGGCAGACTTCTTTCCCAGCCCTACTTATTTGAGTTTTGATTTTAAAAAAAATTGTATATATTTAACCTAGTCTTTTTACATATACAGAATATGATCTGATCCACCTATGGCTATACTACATAAAAGTATAGACTCCAGCTCACTCTCAACCTTCACTGTATTTAAATTCACAACTCTGAAGAGTTGTAGCAAAAGCTATCACACCAACAGACTACACTGTGCTTTCTGGTGTGAGTATCCAGGGCCTGCATGCTCACGTTGAAGATTCAAACTCAGGCTCAAACCATAAACCTTTTGAAAGGTCAACCAGCTGGGAAAACAAGCATTTATCATTTATTAAAGTTATTACAGTGATCATAGATTAATAGTGTCAGGCAAATGGAAGTCATAGTAATTGCAGTGTAAAGAAACCTTTAGTTTTGATTATCATTATGCAAAATTTGATTTATTTGATTGACATTTGATTTATACCTTTGCTAGATGAAATACTACTAACAGCCCAATCCTGTTGGGCTTTAGTGCTGGCAGAACAAGCGTTCCACCAGCAATAACTGCTGAAAAAGCACCATGAAGTGCTTTCCAGCAGCAGCAATGCACTGCTGGAAGGCCAGCAGGAAGGCTAGAGTCTTCCTGTGCACAGCGCTTGCTCTTCCTGCGACCTGCCAGAACAGGTAAGTCAGTGGTGGGGGAATGATGGAACAGGGGCAGGGAGGGGCAAAACTGGAAAGAGAGGGGACAAAGTCAGGTAGAAAGGCTACAGGAGGGGTGGATCAGACAACGATGGTTTGTGCCAGATCCTATCCCCCTTTCCTGCAGCCTTCCCTTGGAGTTGCGCTACCTGTTGTTGTTGTTGTTGTTGTTGTTGTTGTTGTTGTTAATAAAACTACTTAATTTTTTGAATCTTTACAGTGATACAACGATAAAGTCTTAGTACAGTATATATGTACTGTAACAACAACAACAACAACAACTTCTTAAATTTGGCTTCCAGAACCTTACAGCTGTATGTACTACATGCCAAAATGTAGTACATATACAGTGATGTCATTCAGGGGGAACGGACCAGAACGGGCGTTCCGGATCCTAACGGGCTCTGTGGCTGGTTCCGGGTTCCCGACAAGTGCCAATCAAAAGTGAGTTCCTGTTCCTAAATCATTTGAATGACACCACTGTACATATAGCCACATGCCCTACATGTACTACATGCCCCCACAGTAATTAACACCCTGCCTAAAAGGTGTGTGATGTCAAGATCACTAATCGGCAAAAAAAATAAAAAATTAAATTCTGAGTTTAAAATTTGTATCTCATTTGAGATATCTCACACTGTGTTTGTCTTAGCAGTGCTGGAAGAAATAAACATTTATTTTGTTCAGAAAAGATAGCGGATGACTGGATGCTGGCATGGATCTACGCTGTTGAGCAGGAGTACTGTATATCATTTCAACATTTTTTGTTACAAGTACACAATAGAGTTCCCATTGAAAGAGAAGCTCTTTGTCAATGTTTCCAAAACCAAAATTTCTTTTAGACTGGGCATCTGTTTTCCATCTCGTTCTATTTGCTGCCAAAAAGCATGTTTTAAAGAAGTGAATATATTTAATAAAAATAGTTTTTTATTAGTTAAAAAATAATTACTCAGAAGCACCATATGGGCAAAAAGAAGAAATTATCAGCTAAAGAACATAATGAGCATTGTCTAGCATCTCCATACACATATGCTGGATGAGCCTATTTAAAACACAAGCAAAGATGAGCATTGTCAGTCCAGATCCACGCTAAACAATACTGAAGGAAATTGATGGTTCCAAATAAAATCAAAGCAAGCCCGACCAATTCATGAGGCCACTTGAAGTGGTTGCCTCAGGCAGCAGATTTTTGAAGGATGCACATCTCTGTCCTGCATCTTGCATCTTCTTTCCTTCCACTCTCTAGGTAGGGAAAAGAAGATGAGAATAGAAAGGAAATGGAAATGTGAGGAGGTACAGAGTGCTGATCTGGAACATTGAAAAGTGGGAGGAGCAGAGGCTGACACATTGTTCTGCCGAATTCCCTGCCGGGCCTCCCCAAGGGCCCTGATGCCCACACTAGGCTAATTAGTTTCCCCTCCAGAGCAGCCTCAGAGATAGGCAAGAGGGAAGGGGTTCATTCACCCACTGGGCCTCCTCTCATCCGTCAGCTTTTTTTGGGATCACTGGCTGGCCAGCCTCCTCCAGACTGCCCTCATCACTGGCTTAGCTCCAAACTACCCTAAGTCTAGCACCAACAAACCCCACCAACAAACAATTGGCAGTCAGCTTGCCCAAGCCATAACTGCCTCCTCCACTTGGTGGCTTCAGGGGCATGGCAGACATACAACTGTTCCCCACAGTTATTCCCCACAATGAGCTTACCTTAGCCAATCCGTCTGTCCAGCAATCCATCCAGCCAGCACCTACCTGGTGCCTTCCTCCAGCACCTATCCAGGTCCTACTTTATACTGAGGCCAGCCAATCAGTGTCTGTTACTAGGCAGGCTCTAGCATCAGCCACACCCACCTGCACCTGTGCTGGCCTTCATAGCCATGGGCCTCATCAGCCTACAGCTGTGCTCCCAAGGCTTGCAAAGACCTTGGGGGTTAACCCTGTAATCCATGGCTACTCTGGAACAAGGCGGGGCCATTGCTGATACCATTCCCTATCTTCTTGGAGTATTTCCTGCCTTTTCCAATACACACATCATCAGGCAGGGACAGTATTCAACGTGCCAACTCAGGTGTCAGGTGATCTTGGGCTGGCCCTGAATAAAATAATGTTTGGCATAAGCAGCAGTGTCACGACTCCTACCACCACCCACTGCCTCCTTGGCCCACCACCTCCATATATTTTTTTTTCTTCAAAAAAGAGCAGCCACTCACCACACTCCTCACATAGGTTCTTCAGTTGCGAAAGTGCAGGACTTCCATGTTCAATTTAAAGGAACCACACAAATGAAGGTGCTTCTATACAGGGGCATAGCTAAAGAAGTGCAAGAGGGTGTCATTGCACTGGGCAACAAGCTTTAGGGGGGCAACAAGCTGAGCTTGACACTAGTGGGCCAAAATTGTGAAAACCTTGATATGTATGAATAATACCATTATGTTATAATACCATGGAATTTCATGCAGAATGCAATGAAACAAATGGGAGTGTCATATCTTCATTCTATCAAAATTAATGGCCAAAAGCCCAAGAAAATTAAAATACAACTGTGGTGTCATTTCCTGTTGTGACATCACTTCTGGGGCATCATTTTGCCCTCTGCACCAGGTTACACTTCCATTAGCTACACCAGTGCTTCTCTATACGCTCAGTTCCTATAACTCAAACACAAAGTCCTTCCTGTTTGAGGATGGACCTAAATTCAAAGGACACATGATGATGTTCTAGTATACTGGGCACAAAAAGACTTGTTATAATAGGGATTCTGTGGTAATCCTTTTTTGAGGGGATTTTGTTTTGCGTTTCTGCTAAATACATGTATGTAAAGGATAACTGGGGTTTAAATATGTGTTTCTTTTCTTTCCTCTGTTTCTGTGCTGGTCTCAGGGTTCCAAGAATGTGGGCTCTGGGTGAAACCAAAAGAGGCTTTATAAGTAGGATTACCAGATCCAAACTGGGTCAGAGTGCCCATACGTTAAACCATTGTATAGCAGAGGGAATTTGGGCAGGTGCAGCTCATCATGGAAGGGTTTCAAAAGCTGCACCTGCCCAAATTCCCTCTTCTATACAATGGTTAAAGGCATAGGCACTCTGGCCCAGTTTGGATTTGGTAACCCTATTTATAAGTGTGCAGACATACATACTCCCAAGTTCTTGCTTTTTAAGCCCCAACTAAGGGACACTCAGAAATCTGTTTGCAGATGGTGAAGACAGGGGAAGACTATGATGAAGTGGACTCATTTGACCTGTGTTGCTTTGTCTAAAGGTGGGTATGGGAATTTCAGAAGTCAGAGGCAGATGGGCCCTTGGCCAACTTAGCCTGGCCCACCTCTGACACTGCCCATGAAACTCTCTAGGGCATGATAATGGGTGATGGGTAGAAATCTGTCCATAAAAGAAACAGATAATGGCATTGCAAATAGGTGCAGAGAAGTAAAGTGCTTGAAGCCAAGCAGCTTGTATCTATATGCATCAGTTTTCCTGGATTGTAGATGACGGCGTATGAGAAAGTGCTCACTGAAAGGCGAAGGCGAAATTAAAAGCAAATACTGAAAGGTTGGATGAATTGAATATGTATTCTGTTATACTGCTTTATAGCTAGATTGATTTTATGTCTACTCTAACAAAGGCCCATTGCATTGATAGAAAGTAATATCACAAGCATAGAATGTAGCCTCACTACTGTACAACAGCCCAATCCTGTACAACAGCATGATCTCCTGTGCCAACATGGGCTATGCGGTTTCCCCTGGGGGATTTGTTGCTGCTGGGACAAGTCCACATTGATCTGCGCTCGCGGATCAGACCCAGTTCACCCAGCCTTGCCCCCTTTGCTGCCCTGTTCTGTTTTCTCCTGCTCTGTTCTTCTGGACCCTGAAGAGATTTTTAGCAAACAAAACAACATTTTAACATTCATGCAGTTGTCACTGAAAAGCACTACATAAAAATTCCGACTAGTTTTTGAAAGAAAAACGTCTCCTCTCTACAGTTAAATAAGAGCTCAATCCTGAGCCCTTCATCACTGGTGGTTTGCTCGTACCTCTGGCAGAGCGTCGTAAGCATGCCATAAAGCATGTTTACAGCACCCAGGGAGTAGGGGGTATCGATGCTGGGCTAGCAACAGTCAGCCATAGGCCTCAGCACCCAATGAAGACACCATGCTGCTGCTGGGGGCAAGTGACACTTCTGGGTGTGACTTGTTAGGGTGGGGGAAAGCGGGGAAGGGCAACACTGTGCAGGGGGAGGAGAGAATCGGGCCTGTGAGGGAGACGGGGACAACAGCAGCCTCTGCCGCCGAAACCTAACCCCACTTGCGAGCTGGGCAAACACAAGTGCAGAGCTGAGGATAGCTATTGGCACTGCAGTGGGGAGACCCTGGCTTTGATAGGCTCTGGTAGAGGCTTTGATAGAGGCTTTGGTGGCCTCTGGATCCAGTGGTCACCATTTTGGGGCTCTTGGAGTGCTGGGTTCCGCCAGGTTCAGGATTGGGCTGTTAATGACCTGGCTAATATTCCCCTGGGAACTAATGAGCTCACAGTTCATTGGCAAACTTTTACATTGGTTAAAAAAAGACAAAGGAACCAATGCATTATAACCAGTGGTGGGATTCAGGGGGTTTGCCCAGGTTCTATAGAACCAGTTGTTCAATGGCCGGGCCCCGCCCACTCGCTTATCTCAGCTGGCTTCGTTGTTGTTGTTTTGCTCCGGCTATGACATCATAGAACCGGTTGTTAATTTATTTGAATCCCACCACTGATTATAACCCGAATTATAATAACAGAAAATGTAGCGACTCGCTACCAAAGTTATGCAATTTGAGGGAGTTGGAAGAATAGGGTTGTGATCTAGCTGGGGTGGGGGAAGCCACACTAGATGATCTTTTCAAGCACTTGGGTGCCTAAAGAAGCTCCTTGGATTGTGACTTTTGATGTCAGAATTTTGTTCACTTTCTGAGTCAAAAATCAAGCCTGTGTTAGGCCTATCAGTGAGAGGTCCATTATTCGTAACTTACCACTTCATTTATAATCTGCGTAGACTTCTAGGCCTTCTGGGTACATGGCCCATCCTTTCTATTATGCTATAAATGCATCAGATCAATAAGTGATGCATGAAATGTTTACCCAATATAGAAGGTCAAGAAAAAGTAATTTTCTCCCAGCTATTGTGAGAAATATTGTAAAGCAAAGCATGGTTCAAATACTTCTGCTTTACATTTGAAGTTATATACAATGATATCACAATCAATAGCAGTCTAAGGTGGCCAGGATTTCATTATTTATACCCCAGTGGTTTATGAACATTTTTAAAGCTGCTGCATTTATAAACCTGTGTGACCATAGTGTGGGGTGAAGGGGTGTTGTGCAGGCCACAGTGAGATGATTTCTCCACAAGCTAAAATGATAACTGTAGGCTGTGCCTGAGGACAACATCTGATGTGGACACAACAAAAGTTCTTTGACCACTATCAGGCGATCAAGGTGGAGATTTTGCATGGCTGTTGATCAGCAACCATGGTGCAATTGTTCTTTTTCCATAATAACTCAGGGGTGAGATGCTGGAATGATCCTAAGAAACTCCCATACACTGACAGCCCAATCCTAAGTAAGGCCAACATAACAGGGCTGTATCCTAAAGCCCATTAGGAGGTAGCAGCAGCAATGTGCAGGACAAGGGGAGGTTTTCACCGTGCACCCTCGCAAGCCCCGGTTGCCCCTATGGGCCTGTTCAAATCTGTGCCTGCAGTTTTGCAGGCGCAGAGGAACGTGGCCCGAATCGGGGCTGCCCTGGCTGTGGACAGGCTTTAGGATACGGCACTATGGCTGTCTTGTGTCACCGCCTCCGTTGCCGCCCAGTTATGCCCCCGGAATGCCTCTGGAACACCCTCGTGGAGGCCCTGTTCCAACTGACCGCCGACGACGCTTGACTGGTGCAAGGCTGGCACTGCCGACGGTTGCAGCAGCGCCTGAGCATCGGCACAGCTGCTTGCCCTGGCCCAGCACCATAGCGCCGACAAGGACGCGCTTGTTGGCACATTTGAATCAGACCATTCATTCATCTAGGTCAACACTGTCCATACAGACCGACATAACATTTCAGACATGATTTTTTCTCTGCCCTATCTAGAGATGTCAGGGATTAAATCAGGGACATTCTGGATGCAAAGCACACGCTATACTGCCTTTGTGTCTTTCAGAGCAGTTTGTTCTATAGAAATGGCTTACAGAAAAGCCAAGGCTTTTTACTGCATGAGCCTTTTTTGTATATTAATCCCCATCTACTTATTGAATCCATGGTGCGGGAAGGCTAGGCAGAGCCATAACGTCCTGCCCCAGAGCCAGGGGCAGTGATGTCACGACTCATCTCCACGTTCCTTGGGGGCAATGATGTCATGTTGTGATGTCATATCTGGATTCTCCCCGGAGGAGGGGGTGGCCACACAGCCAGCACCTCCAACTCAGGGAAGAGTGCAGAGACGACTGCCTTGATGCTGCAAAGGCAGTCTGTTCCAGGCTCTTTCTGGAGGAGCGGGAAGTCTCTCGGCCAGCACCTCCTCCTCTTGGGAGAGTGTGGAGCTTGCAGCACAAAGGCGGTCATCTCTGTAACTAGTGTATAGCCTGTGGGCACATCCTGTGCCTCCTCTTGGCTGAGCGCCTAGGGCAGGTGCCCCTCTGGCTCTTCCCGAGTTATAGTTTCGGAGCTAGGTGCACCTGCTGGCCATACAGAACTGGTCCTGCTGCTGAACATTCAGCATTAGTGAGAATGGAGGCTTATGCATGCAGAGGCGGATCTACAGGGAGGGCAGAGCACTAAGTGTTGCAAGAAGCCTTACCCTGTCATGTAAATCCTTCCTCTCCCTTGCTGCTGTAGCCAGTAAGCAACGCCAAGATGTTGCTTTTCCCTGTGAGGATTGGCTAAAACGGTGCAGGAGAGGAGTGATTTCCACTGCAAGGTAAGGCTTCTTGCAAAACTTAGAGCTTTGCCCTCCCTTAGATCTGCCTCTGTATGCATGTTCAGCTCTGCATACAGCATTGTGTGCCCTCCACAGGAAAGGGAATCCTAATTGGTCATTTATCAGCCAACCCTGAGCATGTAGGTGTTGATAGGGGAGACATCAGGTAGGGCACTGATTGAAAGCTCAGAACAATCAGACAAGGCTGACCACCGCTCTTGGCATTGGTAGCACCCAGTTCACCATTGGGATTGGGTGGGGAGACAGTGTTCAGCCCAGTGCAAGTCTTTGCCCCATGACTCCCAACAACCCAGCAGTGGCTGCTGTGGAAAGGCCAGTGGGCTTCCTGGTGACTCTGGCAAGCAAGAGTGACCCCCACTACGCTCATCAGTGAACATGGAGGGATTAATCAGGGACATGCGGTCACTAGAGACAGGTGAGGCAGTGCTTCACTTGACCCAGTGCCACATTACATGTGACCCCCACCCTCTGAACAGGAGCTGAGGTCCAGCAGGAGCTGAGCTTTCTGAATCCTACAGAGACCACTCATGTCTACCTATGGCCTTTCTGTGAAAACCAGAAATAGATCTACCCTTAAATGGGTCCAGGTGGCTTTCTGAAGCCTGCAGAGGCTTTCTACAGCCTTAGAAAGCCACCTGGACCCATTTAAAGGCAACTTCCAGAAGTTGCCTATATTGGGCTGTGGGCTTCAGAAAGTCTCCAGAGCAATTGGGTCCGGAGATGACCCAGAAATGACATCACTTCCGGGTCATAGGGCTCAGTGGTGGTTGTGCCTCACTGGCACAAACCACCACTGCATGTCTCTGGGATTAATATATGATGAGGGTTACTATGGTCCGCTCATATCTTTAGATCAAGCTGCTGTTATATGCACAAATGTTGGGACGAGTTGAAATCCTGGCAACCCTTCCATTGAGCATGTGATATGTGTCTGTGTTCAGTGCACAGTGATATATAATAAATCCCAAGCACCCTACAATACATGGACTCTTCTCTCCTTCCTTCCATCCCTCCCTCTCCTTCCCCCATAATGTGCTAGTGAAATTATAGAACACTTCAATTAAGCTGGGGGGAGGAATATCTTATGCATTTTAGAAATGATTAGAGTCTTAAAAAGTATAGGTTGCAGAATTTGCTCTAGGCATAAAAGCATCATACAGGTGATTTAACTTTTATCTATAAGATAATATTAAGCATTCACTGAGGCTAAGAAACAAGAAATCTCTCAAGAATGCTATGAGATTTGAGAAGTATGCTAATCAAGAATGTAGCATGAAAAAGGTGATTGAAGTGAGGAACACCAGTGAACTTCAAAAACAGTGGTGCAGATTTATCAAGTGTCATTAGGGGAATGTAGAGAAGGGTATTTTTTATCCGTGAAACTATCTGAGGGATTTGGAAATAACATGGGTGACCTTCATAAATGAGGACTCTTCTGTGGTCATGGCCATAGGCATAGAGCATGACACTGAGATCCTCCAATGTTGCAACAAAGTTACCCTTAGACTTGGGCCTGTGGGCATATGATAATGTAGGCATGAGGTTTTTTTTAGGTCCTGTCAAACGTTGCCACAGCAAAAAGAAATTTTCAATTGGAAAAACCCTACTATTTTTTTTCTTATTGCCAGAACTGATGTCTTTTATGATTTCCAGTACAATTCTAGATTGCACTTGGGCTGGCACAAGTCTCATGTGCCAGCCCAGGACTGTCCCAAATGCGTGGGGAATCTCACTTGCTACAATTCAGGAGGAGGCTGAGTGAGCGCATGGATGTGCGCTGGCTCAGCAGGCCTGATTCCAGTCCCTGTGTGTTTTCCGGAAAAGGCAAGGAAGCACCGGCTGAGTTTGCCCATTGTGGGAGGTTGGGAGGGCAAGGGGAAGCTGGAACCAGGTGGGGACAGGCTGGGGAGGGGGAAGGTGACTTTCCTCCTTCACTGGATCCTAACCTCCGTCCCCGGCTCCGCCAACCCTACACAAGCCTGTTGGAGTTACGTCAGCAGTTTTGCTGGCACAGCTCTGAGCAGCCTCAAAGGGGTGGCTAGGGCTTTCCTCAGGGTAAAGGGACATGTCCCCTTACTCCAAATTGCGCCACAGCTGCCTCCTAACCAGGGCTAGATAAGGCGCAGGCTAGTCAGCCTGCCTATTCCAGCTCCAGTTAGGATTGTGCCCTCATGGCTACAACAAGCACAGCAACCTTGTCGGCTACACAAAGGTGATTATTGGTTGTTTGTGAAGCTCGAACTGACAAGCCAATAGCTGACAAGGAAAATGTTTCGAGCCCTATGGAAAGTGAAACAGCCGCACATGAACATTTATTCATGACTAGGCAAACCCACCTCAGTCCACCTCAGGGGAGGTAACGAAGAACATAATGCCACAAGAACGATCCAATGAACACAGCCCCTAAAAACACTAGAGAAGGAAATTCCCCTCCCCCTGCCCTACTGACAAGGAAAAATGTATTGAGTCCTATGGAAAGTTAAACCGAGCTATACGTGTGCATTTAGTTGTAAGTAGGCAAACCTGCCTCAGCCCACTTTGAAGAGGAGGCAGCGAGGAAAAAAAAGGCCACCAAGATCATTTGATCCCATGAATGTGGACCTCAACAAATCTCCAGAATGTGTCCCCCGCCCCCTTAGTAAAAAGGGTAAAAACGGAGGCTTAAGTGGCTGGTAAAGCAAATCTTTTTTTTAAGTCTTGTAAAGCTAGGTGGGTCCCAATAGACAGTGTTTTAAAAAGTGTCTCTTGGGGCTAAAACATTTGGGAACCAGTTGACTAAGACATCTATCGTTTCTCATGACCCATTACATTACTATCTATTCGCATCATAACCTTGCTCCTGACTGCAAGCATGTGCCAATTTGTTTTACTGAAAGGGTGGCGCTAACCTGACCAGCTACATGTAGCACTGAGGGCATGACTTAAACTGACAGGCAGGGCAAAAGTGGTTGTCTGTTTCCCACCTTGCCTAACTCTAATATAAACCAGAAATAAGACAATATTGAAATCACATTTGGATAGATTTTAGAGGAAAAGATTAAAGAATAATTACTTAATGTGATTAAAAACAGCTTTCATTGAGATAATCCTGGATTATACAATCCTTTTGAAAGTTATGACTCAGAAGTGTGATAATATTAAAGACCAAATGCTATATCATGATCTGCATTCCTATGCGCAGACCAGTGGAAAATAAGTCCAGAAACAGCTGTTCACAAAACTTTTGCTTAGTAAGATGTAAAATGCTAGGAATGGGGTGGCAACTGCAATTGTTAAGACAATTGGGCTGCCTTAGCATGATGCTGTTTTTGTCTGTGAAATGTCAAAGGTTATGCTTTAAAGCAGTGGTATTCAAACTTTTTAGACCCACTTTTTAGAATGGCACTTGTGTAACTTGGGACCCCCCCCCCCGAAGTGATGTCATTAACCTGGAACTGATGTCATAGGCCACTGATGGCAAACCTATGATACGCATGTCAAAGGTGACACACCATGACGTTTTGGGTGACACACTAGCATTTGCCAACACCCAACAACAATTGAGTTTGTTTTAGTAATTATTTGATTATTTTTGTAATATTTGTAATGATTTGATGTTTCGTTATATAATACATAGCCCCACACATGATTGGACTATATTTTTTAAAAAAATTCATGAATATGTAAATCATTGTTTCTCTTTTGCTGGGGGTGGGGAGTGTCACACCAGCAGAGTCAAGTTAGGCATTTTTGGCATGGCAAACCAAAAAGCTTCACCATCACTGTCGTAGGCAGAAGTGCCATCATCAAGCAGAAAGTGCTGTCAGTGTGACATAATCAGGTGAAACTCCTAGAATGCAAACTGGCATTCTTGGACTGAAACGAATGTACAATCATGAAACATCGTTGACAGAAAGCAAAATGAGGACAAAACATTATGTAGAAGCATTGAACTAAAAACAAACAAAAAAAAACCCTCACTTGAAAATTCAAACTGTTAACACTCACAAAAGGAATTCAGCAAGAGTAAGGTCTGCAGTTTCGAAGGTGGCTGCTCCCAGCTTTCCGCAACCCACCTGCCATCAGGTCACAACCCACCACGTGGGTCCTAACCAGTGGTGGGATTCAGGGGGTTCGCCCAGGTTCTACAGAACCGGTTGTTAACTGGCCGGGCCCGGCCCACTCGCTTACCTCGGCTGGCTTCGGGTTTGTTTGTTTTTGGCTCCGGCTATGACATCATAGAACCGGTTGTTAATTCATTTGAATTGCACCACTGGCCCTAACCCACAGTTTGAATAACACCGCTTTAGAGAACGTTATGTGCTTTCATGAGCCTTTGCCAATAAAGAAGAAAACAGAACATTCATTTCTCCAACCAGATACGCAAAGCTTGATTTTAGTGTGATTTAGCGGCACACAACTCATTGAAGATTCATCCGAGTATTCACACATTCAGATTTTTCATTGATCCAATCAAGAAACTGGTCTACCATGGATGGCAAAGGCAAATTAGGACTGACAAAGTAAAGCAAGTGAATTTTTAGCATCAAATTGGAAGCTTTGATAAAAATGGTTTGACTGGTAAGCAGGAAAGGAGGGGCAAGGGTGGGAGGGGGGAAAGAAAGCCGGAAACAGGATTATTATGCAAGGCAAATTTTCCCTAAGAGCAGTTGGTCTTTTATAGAAAGCAAATTAACATTAATGCACTAAATTCATTCAGGGAAAGAAGCATTAACATTTTGCTTTTACTAAGTCACTCTACAAATAGTTTAAAAGTAAAGGTAAGCTGCTTAAGATACCCTTTTTTTCCAATGAGATTCCCCCTCCTTCTTCTTCATAGTAATTTAAATGTGCTCAGGCAACATGAATGTAATCTATAAAGCAAAGCAAATGAAGCCTAAAGGTCTTTCCATGGATGGCTTCTGTTTACACTGTGAAACAATTAAAGGTGAAGTGTCTTTGTTTTCATTGCCTATGTGTGAAACATGTCATTACTGTGCAGAGAAAACCCTCCATAATGAAGACTGACAAAGAAAAGATTTTGAATGTAAAGACAAAGGCGATTCCATCAATCCTTGAGGCCAGCTCCTAACAGCCGGTAGATGTCATTCTATCTCTATTTCAATGTATGTTTATGCCGCTTTGATGCAATCTTTCACAGTAACAAGTGGAAGAGGGGAAGTCATTTGTTTGGCTTCTTCCTAATCAATGCAGCAGTTTATATCTTTCTCTTCAGTAATGTAAGGTGTCAGAGTGTGAAATTAGAATTTTATGATACACCTGACAGCCAATATTCTATTGTCTTTCTGCTATTTATTGCATTTTATTAATTTTTGTTTGTAACACCCAGTCTTGATGCAATGAATATTTTGTTATTTCCTGTGGTTCTACGCTATCTTTAGAAAAAAACAAAACGCTGTTCTATCCGTTCTTAAGTTGCTTATGATATGAAAGAGATACAGTAAGGAAAGCCACCGGTGGGGGGGGGGAGAGACTTTGTGAGTAGCATCAGTCGTGGCACCCTTGTGATCAGCTTCACTCTCTTACTAGTATTGGACAGGAGGGAAGATAGCATGGGCTGCCACCATTCAAGCTAGGATGCCCAGGCAGAAGGAGGTCATTGTGGGAAGCCTCCAGAAGCAGAGGCAGATCTAAGGGAGGGCAAAGCTCTAAGTGTTGCAAGAAGCCTTTCCTTGCCGTGGAAATCACTCCTCTCCTGCACCATTTTAGCCAATCCTCACAGGGAAAAGCAACATCTTGGCGTTGCTTACTGGCTACAGCAGCAAGGGAGAGGAGGGATTTACATGAGAGGGTAAGGCTTCTTGCAACACTTAGAGCTTTGCCCTCCCTGTAGATCCGCCTCTGCCAGAAAGCCCAGGAATCTCAGGAGATCCCTGTAGAAAGCCAAAAGTGTGGTTTGGTGTGAAGGCAACCTGCTCAGATCAGTCCGGTTTCAGAGTGACCAGACGTAGGGTTACCAGATCCAAACTGGGACAGAGTGCCTATCCCTTTAACCACTGTATATAAGAGGGAATTTGGGAAGGTGCAGCTTTTGAAGCCCTTCCACGTTGAGTTGCACCTGCCCAAATTCCCTCTTCTATACAATGGTTAGAGGGATAGGCACTCTGTCCCAGTTTCTATCTGATAACCCTCACCAGAATCCTCTTTTTTCCAGGCCATGTCCTACATTTCAACCTTCCGTCCTGGGTAAATTTCAAAATCACCTACATTTCAAGACTGATGGGGTGCTGGTGTCAAGAGGGGCTGCCCATGTCACTTGCTTGCATGTCTGACCTTTGTTCCTTTGTTGCGGTGCATTAGAGAACAAGACACCCCAAATAGCTTTGGTTTTGTCACATCCTACATTTTTTTTTTCTTGAATGTCCTACATTTTGGAGTGCTGTGTGTGGTTATGACATCGGATCACCCTGGGCAGGCACAACCTCAGAAATAAAAGTGGTTTATTGTCAAGGCTGACAAATCAAAACCAAAGGAAGGGGGGAAGACTCTGGATCAAATAAAGCAGAAAGGGCAGGTGGGAGACAAAAGTTGGGAAGGAGGCTAACATGCAAGCAGCAAATAAAAATACCTGGCATTGCTAACTGGTTATGATTCCTTCCCTAATTCCTCCTGCTGTTCCAGGGTTCTGGTCCCTACATCCACAAGCACAGCATGGTGAGTGGGTTAAACGTTTGTGAAGTAGCAGCTACCTCCATAACAGACCTGGGTAACAGTCAAGAGCAGTTGTTGGGGTGGGCGGGAGATCCCTCTTTATATTGCCAGTGGAGCTTTATCTGGGAAGTTGGTCATTTGGAGGTCACCCGAGCTTCCAAATTTCATGATCTTGAGCATCAGGTGGAGTTCATGGTCCAAAATGGCTGGCTCAAAATAAAGTCCATTGTTCGCTGGTTTGGAGAAAGGGGAAGATGCTCAAATAGTGAGGTTAATGTCCATTGCATGTGGAAGCTCAGCAACCTTTTTAGTCCTTATGTTTCTGCTCTTGTTATAGCTGGTCAACTGCTTCTCGTCTGAGACTTTGTAATCACCATAGGGGAGAATAAGCTCCCTCCTGGAAGTGTTCTGCTTATCAAGTAGAGGGGCAGGAGGTACCAGGTGTTGCCCCTAGGGGTTGGGGCATCACCCAGGCAACTGTACAGTCTGTGCTTTGTGGATTTTAGTTAGTCAGCCTTAAGCAACTAAGGTAGGATATGACCAAGGCTGATAAAATTATACATGGTGTGGAAAATGTGGGCAGAAAAAAGATTTTCTCCCACTCTTGCTACACTAGAACCAGGAGGGGGTCATCCAATAAAACTGATTGACATTTGAATGACCAGAAGGAAGCACATATTTACTAGATGTAGTGATGACCACTAGCTCTGATGGCTTGAAAGGAGGATTGGACACATTCATGGAAGGCAGCTTATCAGTGGCTACTAGTAATGGTGGCTATGTGTTACCTCCAGGTTAAGAAGAGCCCCTCTGGATCAGGCCAAAGGCCCATCTAGTCCAGCTTCTTTTATCTCACAGTGGCCCAGCAGATGCCTCAGGGTGCACGCAGGACAACAAGATATTTGCGTCTCATTGCCACTCCCCTGCATCTACATTCTGAGGTAGCCCACTTCTAAAGTAAGGAGGTTGCACCACCCACCATGGCCTGTTGCCTGCAATTGGATTTTCCTCCAGAAATCTGTCCAATCCCCTTTTAAAGATTCCTAGGCCAGACACCATCACTATCTCCTGTGGCAAGGAGTTCCACAGATTAATTACTTGCTGGGTAAAAAGTATTCCTTTTTATCCATTCTTTCTCTCCCAACACTCAGTTTTAGTGAACATCCCCAGGTTCTGGTGTTGTGAGAGTGAACATCCCTCTATCAGCAGACATATGCCTCTCAATACCTTCTGCTTGCAGCAACAACAGAAGAAGAGTATACCTTCATCTCCTGTTTCTGGGTTTCCCAGAGCACTGAATGCTGGACTAGATGGACCTTTGTTCTGCTCCATCAAGGCTCTTCTGATGCAATATGCATGCACTATCAGTTATATTTGTTCAGCATTGCTGCACTCAGTTGAGCATGTGTATGAATTACAGTGCCAAATGATGGCATTGTTAATAACTGCAATGGTCTGAGCTGCAGGCAGTTGATAACATGTTTTCTTCCTATGCATCTGTAATCACACATGGGCAGTGCTGGTTACTTTAGTGACACTAAAGAGGCAGTGCCATTAAATAAGCTGTTTTAAATGAAGAGAAAGAACCAAAACATGAACACAAAAGCAGAATATGTTCTGTTCTGTCAAACAGGCCATCATTTTTTATCTGCTGGACCTCCTGGAGTAGACATCATTTTACAAAGAGAGCTCTCACTTTCCTGGCTTGATAAAAAAAACCCACATAATGCAATTACTGTGTTAACAAATCCTTTCTAACAAAGGCTTTGAAGTCAGAGTATACACGGAATAAAAAAATTTCCCAAAATAAAGGCTAGGCGAGACTCAATCTGCAAGCTCCCCTGCAGCAGGAAAGAATAAAAGCTCCAAAATAGTTTGGGAGACCTATGGAGAGATTAGGGGTAACGAATCACCTGCTTCTTTTGAAAAGGATTCAAGACATTTTGCAATAACAACCCCAGAGTCATTGTTCTTCCAAGTCAATCACTGCACTGCAAGCTGAATTGATTCAAGCCAGGGAGGAACAATGACTTGAGTTCTCTGAAAGTACACCAAGAGTATTTATAGTACGACATGGGAAGATAATCACTTGATGCATCAATGTCTTATAAGTAGCTCAAAAGTAACCAAATTCACCACTAGGGTTCACCCTGCAATTTGAAATGGTCACATATCCAAGGAGAAAAAGCAGGGATGAGGTGTTGTCTTGGAAAACATCTTGGGAAAGAAGGATCTTGGATTTATGGTCCAGTCCTACCTATCACAGGGACGTGGTGGCACTGCAGGTTAAACCGCTGCTGCTGAGCTTTCTGACCGGAAGGTTGGCGGTTCGAGACCCGTGATGGAGTGAATTCCCATCACTTGTCCCAGCTCCGGCCAATTTGAAAGCTCATAAAAATCTGAGTAGATAAATAGGTACCACTTCGGTGGGAAGGTGACGGCGTTCTGTGTGCTATGGTGTACAGTTATGCCAGCCACATGATCACGGAAGCTGTCCTCGGACAAACACCGGCTCTACAGGCTTAGAAATGGAGATGAGCACCACCCCCTACAGTCAGTCACAACTAGACCATTCGGTCGTGGGGAAACCTTTACCTTTTACCTATCTATCTCCCACTGATTTCTACAGCACCACTGCCACCGAGATCTGCTCCACATCTATTATGCTGCCAAATTTACCGCTCTGTCCACAGTTCTCTATTATGTGGAGTGCTGTCAGGCAGAGATAACGCCTTCCAGGCCTTGCACCACCAACAGCACTCTACACACTTGTGGAGAAGCTACCATAACAGTGTACCGCACAACACTTCAGTTTTGCACATGAAAAGGATTGGGCTGTTAGTCAATATATGGTAAGTATGTCTAAATTCCTGCATTCTTGGGTTGCTCGCTACACAATCTGTAACAGACAATCCTGGAAATCTACTAATGAGAACCTGCCTAGGTCCATCACTACAAGCATTTAGGGAAAAAATCTAAACTTGAAGGCCCTTTCCTTTCTGTAAGACTCCTGCCCCACAATGGGTCTCCTTTGACCTGTGTCAATGATTTCACTGGAGCAAGTCCAAGGAAAAGAGGTGAGGAGCTGCTGCTGCTGGAGGGGATAGGATCCAGCGCACACCATCTTTCTGCTCCATGTTGCCTCCATGTTCCACCTGCACCACCCTCCTGATCTCTGCATCCTTTTGGCGGCAGGAGTGTGGTGGCCAAGCTGCACTTACTGGCGCTGACGTATTTCTGACAGCTGTAAAGCTGTTTACGCCGCTGGAACATTCGGCGAAACGGCTCATAGGATTGGGCCATCATTCTCGTTCTGCCTGAACACGTTCCAGTGTCAAGCCACATTTGCAGCAAACTTGCCAGTAAAGTGGATTGTGAATTTATGGACAAGCTGATATCTGTTGAGGACTCGCAAACTCCTCAATCAACTTGTCACAATACCATGGTTCTGACACGACTTCGTTATGTCATGACTCTCATTTTGTGGCATCCGTAGCCACTATCACAACAACATTCCTTCCCAACCCAAGCCTTTCATGCTTCAATATCTTCCAAAGCAATCAATACAAAATGAAAAGGAGTAAAATTTTTCACCATCCTTCTATACAAAAAAAAAAAAAAGCAGTGTTCTGTTATAGAACAAATGGTACCTTAGAGGAAGGACTACAAGAATAGAATGAAGTCCATAATGTCAGCTATTTACTCTTTAAGGGTTGCTTTCACTCTTTCTATTAGACACAACAGTTAGGACTGCCAGTCACGCATCATCTGAGTGGCTATACCCATAAATTTGACCAATTACAAGTAATGCGATTATGGCTGCAATCCTAAATACACTTTCCTGGAAGTGTTAGCCCCAGGGAAAACAGTGGACTTGCTTCTGAGTACACATTCCTAGAATTGCACTGTCAATATAAAGAGCTAGATTTTTTTTGTTTATTATATTATTTACTGTATATACAGTACCTCCTTTCTCATAACTTGAGTCTCACAGACATAAGGCAGTTTAGCTGTGCACCCCCCAATGATGCCACAAGAGACAGATGCGTATGGATGAACGGGCCACTTTATTGCAACAAATTACAAAGAGGAGCCGGAGACCGGCAGCAATTAATCACGGCAGGATAAATGGGCCAGGCCTTAACTGAAGGTGGGGGTCCAGCCGCCGGCCTGGCGGGCGAAACATCCTGGCTCTGGGCCAGCCCCTTGGGGCGTGACCCTTCATTGCCCAACCCCCGTGGGGGCGGAGGCAGCAGGCCCGCAGGCCCCGCCCCGGCCAGGAAGCATCTGGGACGGGGCCAAGGCTTGAGGCTAAGAGATTTCCTGCCAGCCCCACGCGCCGGCCAGCAACTGTGGGCCTGCCGATGGGTCACTCAGTGCCTTAGCTGCCCTCCGGATGCACACCAAAAGCCTCCTTCCAGCCTTTGTGCCCGTGCTAACCTGCCACTGGGGGGGGGGGTCAGCCTAGAGCTTGACACCCACCCCTCCCACCAGGGAACAAAGGGCCATGAAGGCTCCGCTGCAGGTCTCCGAGGAAAATATCCACTCCGTCCTCCGGCAAGTGGACCCCGTCATCCCCAAACAGAGAAGGAGAAGAATGCACAATTGCAGGGTGCTGAATGACCAGGCCGCCAGTCTGCCGCACAAAGCTGCCCACTTCCCAATTTACTTTTCTCTGTGTGCGCCTGTTATGCGGCATGGAAGCCGCCCCACTCCGGACCCTGCGCTGTAACAGCTCGGACCAAGCCACTACTAAGCCCGGAATCAGTTCCCACAAAACACTAACGTCGTTACAGGCTTGCCTCCTTAAAGAGAGCCCGGTCCTCAGGGTCAGGTCATTTTTGCCCATTGGATTACTATTACCTGGAGGGGGGTGGATTTGCCCTTAAAAATTCTGAGACCGCGGGGAGCAACTGTCCCCGCTGCATGCCTCGCCTGGCGGCCCAGTGAACCCTGGCACTGGAGACTAGCCCCAGCTGAGTCCCAATCAGCACTCGTGTTGGTTCCTGAAGCAACCTGAATGAAAAACTAGAGCGTGAATGCAAGGGACCCAGCCTGGCCAGCCAAGCAGTTGTTAAGGCCATTACATGGGGGGAATCAGGCCTGGGCAAGCAGACAGCATAGCGAGCACCGCAACCAATTGAGGCAGAATGCCCCTAGCCATACAATGTGGCGATTTACATAAATAAAGGCACCAGGCCTACATGCCACACCTTGTGGCCATCAAAATAAAGGGGGGAGGACCTCCCCATGTCGCTGCAAAAAGCAGTAAGCAGGTAAGGGCACATGCCCAATGCCACAAATGTGGCGTACTCTTCACCGCACAATGCAGTAGTGAGCAGGTGAGGACACCATGCCCGATGCCACACGCGTGGTGCACCCCATAGAACAGAGCTGGGGACCAGCCGCAATTAACTGAAGCAGGCAAAGGGGTGAGGCCTTAACTGAAGGTGGGGGGCACACGCTGCCAGCCCCCCCTTTGGCAGGTGAAACATTCTGACTCCAGGCCGGCCCCATGGGCATAGCCCTTCTTGGTCCAACCCCCGCAGGGGCAGAAGCAACTACCCATGCGCCTGCCCTGGCCGGAAAGCATCTGGGGCAGGCTAAGGCTTAAGGTTAGGAGCTTCCCTGCCCACAACTGTGGGCCTGCTGATGGGTAATTCTGTGCCTTAGCTGACTTCCAAATGTACACCAAAAGCCTCCTTCAAGCCTTTATGCCGGTGCCACAGGCAAGGACCCCTGCCCGATTCCACATGCATGGCGCACTCTTGCTGCACTGCGCAGCAGTATGCCCCCACGGCCAAATGCCCAATGAGGGCAGCAGCTGCCTCCTGTGGCTGGGAGGGGAGCAAGCCAATCAGCGAGCACCCAGCATTCCCTAAGCAGGCTGACCATGTACCCCTTTTTCAAAGGGGGATTTTACAAGTGTTATGAGAGATACTCATAAAGCTCTCCATTTCTCCAGATGTTTCCCTTCATAGTGAGATTGTTATCCTGGCTGTACAGTTCTTGTGCTTTCTAAGCTTCCACAGGCTGCTGGAAAACACACCTCAGGCTAGTTTTCAGGATGTTATCCATTTCTTGTCAGCTAACCTCTCCAACCACATCCCTTAGCACAATCCTAACCTGGACTTAGGCTGGCACAGTTAGGCCAGCAAAGTTTGGCCAGCACATCTTAAAGTATGTTTGGACCACTCTTGGAGTCAGGGAGGCCAGCGCACAGATATGCGCCATCCTCCCTGATTCCAAGAACTTAACGGTGGTCTTTGTGCCAGCCAACCTTTTCTGGCCTAACTGTGCCAGCCTAACCCCAAGTTCGGATTGCTCTCTGAATCTCTTGCGAGGGGCTTCTGGTCACCCATCCAAGGTCAGATGCAAGCTGATCCTGCTTAGCTTTTTCAGAGAAGGCGATAGCTCAACATCCAGATTCCACTGCCTGCACTCCTGTTGCTAGATATCCTTAATGCTCTACTCTTTCCCAATGCTGTGTGACTCAATAAACATACTATTCATGTTTACCCAGAAATAAGGCTGCTCAATGGAATTTAGATCCATTTAAAAGTGCATAGAGTTGTTACCTCAATGGCCCTAATTTTAGATCCTACAAGGAGGGGATGTTAAGTGTTGCAGAAGCCTGAGCTCCTGTGTAACATGGCCCCTCACTCTCACCAGTAATGGCATCTAAATGATTTAGCAACAGGTACTCACTTTTAATTGGCACTTGTGTCGGGGCCCGCCCACCGGAAGTGAGGTCATAGCCGGAACCCAGGAACCGCCCCCAGGAACTGCCGTGCTTCCTCGGTAGGCCATGCGGCGGCCTGGGAGAAGGCCCGGGAGTCCTGGGCCTTCTCTGGGGCCACCGCGCGAGCTACCAATTCCCCCCCCCAGGAACTGCCACGCCTCCTCGGGAGGGAGCCCCAGGCAGCCTACCTGCTCACGCTGCTGCCGCCGTCAGTCTCCCTCGCTCTGCTGCCTGCCTGCCTGCCTGCCTGCCTGGCTGGCTCTGAGAACGTGCAGGCAACTCAAATGGGCAGGCAATTCAAATGTTGCAGGGGGTGGAGCGGAGCGCCGACAGAGTTGACGAGTGGGCGGGCGAATGGGCGGGGTCAGCCCTAATCCTAGGAACGGGTACGCGCGTACCCCCACGTACCCGCTACATGACATGTCTGCCTCTCACCTCCAGAACCATTTGTGGCTAGGAGACCTGTGGCTTTGCTCTCTGAGCAGCGAATGGCTCTGAAGGGGAGGGGCCGCGTTACACTGGAGCTCAAGCGCCACTGCCTAAGAACAGTCGGATCCTTGTAGCAGCCCTTAAGATGGCCGGATGAGTCCTATTCCCAGTAGATGGGTATAACATCCGACCTTATGCAGAAACTGGAAACTGATATTGTTACCCACACAGACATGGTGACAGCTATCAGTGCTGCTGGTGTGCTGAGGCTTTTCCATGCTTTCAGTTGCTCTCTATAGAAGACTTGTAAAGTAGCACTGCCCCGTGCCTGTATGTTCAGTAAGTGAAAGTGTTAAAAGTTCTTCTCATGGCAAGGCAGAGGCCATGACCTTCATGGTAGCTTCCAAGTGCAATTCAAGGTGCTTCCTATGACCTTGAATGCCCTAAAAGGCTTAGGACAGCCTCCTAAATGTGCCTGAAGGACAGCCTCCCGTCTTACAAAAAGGTCCACCCTGGAGGTAGCTGGGGGTTCCCTCCTATGGATTCTGCTATCAGTGAAAGCCCACTTGGTAGTAACTAGGAGAGGGCTTGTCTATTGTGGCGCCCTGTACATGGAACCCCCTATCGTTTGGGATCAGGCTAGCTACCTTTTATCTTCATGAGTAATTGTAAATTTCCTTTTATCTTCATGAGGGTGTGTATACACACACACACACACACACACACACACACACACACACACACACACA
>JAJKFI010000005.1:36541243-36560263 GCA_029204185.1 Lerista edwardsae
CACACACACACACACACACACACACACACACACACACACACACACACCAGAGAGGAAAGAGTGGGATTTAAATGTCTGTTTTAAAAAAAATAAATGACAGATTCATCAAACTGTTGGTGGTGCTGTCACAACTTTGTTGCTTTATCTCCATCCTTACATCCCTTCTTAGACAGTTGCATGCTAGGGTGTAGTGTGTGTTAAGTTCTGGCTATTAGGAAACAATTTCTTTGTAGAATTCCAATCATGTCATGGGAAAATTATGAATGCTACAATATAAAGGCTAGAAAACATGTCATTTACACTGACCTTTCCAACTCAGAATACATAATATTTGAGGAAAGGTTACATTTGCAGTGGTAAATATTTATGTGATTTAATTTTTATTACAGTAAGGAAATACATTATAAATGAGTGGCTGTGTGTGGAAGCAAAACAGTATTCTCTCTGAAATGATACTGGAAGACAGTACATTTAACAGGGTCTAATTTTCTTCAGTGTTATCTCAAATTATTAGGAATTACTGGCTATGCATAAATGTTCAAAATCTGAATATGCTGAATCTGCAATCCTAAATATACTTAGATGGAAGTAAACCCCACTGAATTTCATGGGACTACCTTCCAAGTGGACGTATCTGGGATTGTGCTGATAATCTGGGCAGTACAATCCTACGTGTTCCGTTGCGTCAATGCTACATCATAGCGTCGACACAATGGACATAGTGCTGATGTGGGGGCACTGAGCGGCACCCCTGCATTAGCACTACACCTCTCAAGCCGACACTATGAGTAGTGTTGGCTTGAGAGCGCCAACGGGGAGCCTCCCTTGCGCCAACTGAATCCGGGTGGTGTGAGGGAGTCTCAGTCCCGTTTCAGGATGGGGATTGGTGGGGGAAGGGGGGTTGGGGCGGGACGTGGGCAGGTTCAGGATCTGGCCATACGGCCGAATCCTATACCTGCTCGGGAGGGCACGTGGCCCTGATTTGCGCCAAGCAGTATCCTCGGATCTGCGCCTGCTTTTTAGCAGGCGCAGATCTGACAAGGGCATTGGGGAGGCTGGAGCCTCCCCAACAGTAAGGAAGTGCATGTGCCCTTGCTGCGGGGAGGCTCCATCCTCACCAACCCGCGCTGGATTGGCAAGGCTGGCCAGTCAGCGCCAAATCCAACACTGGGTTGGTGAGGATGGAGCCTCCCCGCAGCAAGGGCACATGCACTTCCTTACTGTTGGGGAGGCTCCAGCCTCACCAACCCAGTGTTGGATTTGGCGCTGACTGGCCAGCCTTGCCAATCCAGCGCGGGTTGGATTGTGCTCTGAGTGTATTTTATTCTGCTGTAAAATATTATGTAGCATTTGTCTCATCTGAACACAAACAAAAAGTAAGAGCAGTGACCAAACCCAATCTTTTCCATTCATACCTCAGCTCATAGGTTATATATGACAGTTTGCAAAGCCCATCAGCACTAAAGACTTAGAGCGTACTCCTAACCTGGACTTAGGCCGGCACAATTTGGCCAGCACAAGGGCCACTGTTTGCACCACTCTCAGAGCACAATCCTAAACTGGAGTTAGGCCGGCATAAGCAAAGAAAGCAAAGTTTGGCCAGCACAAGGGACACCATGAAGTGTTTTTGGACTGCTCTCAGAGTCAGAGAGGATGGTGCATGTCTGTGTGCTGGCCTCTGACTCAGAGAGTGGTCCAAACATACATTATGTTGTTCCTTGGGCTAGCCAAACTTTGCTGGCTTAGTTTATGCCGGCCTAAGTCAGTTTAGGATTGCGCCCTCAGAGTCAGGGAGGATGGCTCATGTCTGTGTGCTGGCCTCTCTGACTCCGGGAGTGGAACAGACATACTTTACGGTGTCCCTTGTTCCAGCCAAACTTTGCTGGCCTAATTGTGCCAGCCTAACGTCGGGTTAGGAGTGTGCTCTCAAACGGATTTAACTCGTTTCTTCTCAAGGAACCGTCTGTGATACCAAATGTACATGTAATGTTAATGTACGTAGCTTGCTACACTTAGATTGCAAAATGTATCTGAGACCATGATCTCGGTGGTGGTGATGCTGGGGATTTAATCCTTTAACACTGTCATGATCCCAATCCAGTTCATACACACTGACGCTCGGAAGCCAGCTTCTTGCTTCAGCAGAAATCTCCTATTGGCCCTGTGGTCGTCGTCTCCATTGGGGCGTCTGCGGGGGGGAAGGACAGTACCTGCCGATGGTGGGCGTACTTCCGTTGACGCTCCTGGTGATGGTTGCGCTTCGATAAACAGGCAGGAGACGCAGTTGTCCTAGGCAAGGCTTTTATTCGAGTCAGACACTTTACATTCATCAGTGCTGCGTTTAAAGGGGCCGCGTTGCATCACGGGCCCCTCTGAGGGTCTCTCTCGCTCAGCCCCTCAGTAGGCTATGAGGACCGGCGGCGAGGGCCGCTTTGGGGGGGCCTCGCTCTGGTTGGACCTCCTGTGGGGCTCGGCCTCCCGTTCCTCAGGCAGGCCAATGTTCAACAGGGCAGCAGCCTGGGTTCCTTGGAGCCCCCCCGTCGAGCCTGGACACACCTCTAAGTAAGGTGGGGGAGGGCGGAGCAGCCCCCTTCCTATGGGGGAGAGCCCTGGGCGCCACGCTCTTACAGCTTCCAACAAGGGGTCCGGTTCCTGTCTAACAAGGCCTTCGGATCGGCCTCCAGTGATTCCTCTGTCTGAGGCAAGAAGGGGAGGAGGATGGCCAATCCCCGTGGCCCCTTCGGCTACTGGACCTCCGTCCCGTGCCCAAGAACGACCGCTCTCTGACCTGTCCAAACCTCTTATGAGGCCTGGAGCCCCGGAGGCCGGCCCTGCCCCTTCCTGTGGGCGTGCCCTGGGGCTGTCTACTAATGCAGCCTTCAGGCCAGGTGTGGGGCCTTGGGCTTGATAGAGGCTGGGTCTGTTCAAAGGGGCTTCCCTAAGGTTTCCCTGGCCCCGCCCTTTAGGCTTCAGGCCTACAGGGCTTGGGGCCAGCTCTCCTGAGCTTCCCTGGTTCGTTCCCCCCTCTTTCTGGGGGAAGGGGTGCCAGTCCACCTCTGCCCTGACTCCGGGTGGGCTGCTCATTCCTGACGCCCCCCGGGAGGGGGCGGGGAAGGCCCCTTGAGCTCCCTGCTGCTCTTCCCCAGGCGGGGCGTGGGCGAGGGCCCTTCTTCTCTTGTCCCCCTGTGTCCCGGTGGCTGCTTCGGACCCCCCAGGGCCCCGATCCTGGTGGTCTTCGCCCCCTTGTGACCTCAGGTAAGTGCCTGCGGCCGGAGGGGGGGGCCCAGGACACCCCGCGGGGGTGACAGGCCCCAATGGGAATTTCCCCCCCAGGGCAATTAGCAGCTACACTTTGGACCTGAACTGGATTGGGGACAAGTGAACTATGACGGGGACAAGTGCCCAAATTCTTTCTACCATGCTGTGGGCGACGGCCCCAAGGAAAGGACCCCCCACCCACCAGTCCACCTTACCTGGGACGGCCGGCGGGCGACGCACACACTGGGGTGCCGCCGAGGGGCATGATCCCGGCCACACCGCCTCCGATGGGCGCCGGGACGGGAGTCCGTGATGCAGCTAGGCTCCAGCCACACCAAGCAGGTGGCGAGCGGGCCAACGTGCACCCCGATCACGGGGGAGCCGGCGCAGAGAACAGGCTGTGCATGCGCAGCCGAAGCTCCAGCCCAGCCGAAGCTCCACGAGATCTCAAGGGCGAGATCTCGCAGGGAGGGGAGGGGCCTTGCCTCAACCGGCCAGAGCTCATAAGGAGCTCGGCCAGGGAGGTGAGCGGTTGGGTTCTGAGGCCGGGTGAAGGTCTCCTCCCTGGGAGACCTCCATATGGGCAAGGAGGGCAAACCACCCTTGGAGGTGCCCAGGAGACAACTCCCGGTGGGCCGGGCCCTCCGCAGACTGACAGGAAGGGGCGACCCCAAGGAGAGAGGCAGGCTCAGCCACCCTGGGGAGCGGCCAGCCAATCCTGCCCTCTTTAGGAAGAGGTTGGTGGGGGCCTGTGCCGCCCTATTTAGTAATAACCCCAGGGCCAAAGGGCGGCCCAGCCAAAGGGACCAGCCAACTGAACCACCGCCGCCAATCCCTGACCCGGCAGACCCGCACCCGCAGCAGCAGGCACACCGGCCAGACCCAGCACCCGCCGGAGGCAACCCCGAGAGGAACGCCAGGAGGCCACCCGCCAACCAGCAACTGACCCTGCGGCCCGACGCCACTCGCTGTGAGTTAAGGGGCACCCCAGCCCCAACTTGGACTATACGGGGGGGCCCGTGCTCTAACGCGACCCCTTTCCTGAGATCCCGTTGTGTGAGATCAATGAATGTGAAATCGTTGTGCCAATTAAACAACCTCAGGAGGACATCTATTCAAGCGTCCCGCCTCTCTCTGCCCATCGGCCGCCAACAGCGCCATTTCCTCCACGAGCTCCGCTGCCCCCCCCATGTCCCAGGTCGCAGACGGGACGCCCATGGACACGACACATGCCAATGTCTTGATCCCAATCAGACAAGAACACACAAGCTGCTGCTACTGAGAAAAAGAAAAGTCCAATGGGGCCAAAACTGTTATTAATATGACATATAGTTTTGGCCTGAGTGGGACTAGGGGTGTCTGACATATAATCCCCAGCACTGATCTCAGTACCTTCACCAATTAAATCTACAATTCCTAGGCTTCTTTGGGGGAAGCGTTGACAGTGAAATTTCTATAAATCCTTTAATCAGTTTATAGTGCAGCAGATATATCCTGCGTGTAGCACTTCCTAGCAATTCATCCTAGCATGTATGATGTTGTATATTTAGACATCCTACTGAGAGAGAGTAGCCATAAGCAGATTCCAAATGCCAAGAAAGCCTGAAGAAGAAGGATTAAAGCGGAAAAACAGTGCAGCACACAGTTAAAAACAACAACACCCACCATCAAACACGAAAGTCTATGCATAAATAAATCCTTCAGCATTTTCTGAAATACAATTTCTGAGCTGAAATTTCTTTCAGCAGAGTTGAATGAATAGTGATTATCTGCCATTTATAGCACAATATTTGCTTTTCTTTCCAAATTAAAACATCTGGATGCAAACGGCTTTCAGAAAGCTTTCATGAGAAAGCTGCTCATTAGGCCTACTATAGTTCCTATTTAAACTTTAAAAAGGTGGAGGACCCTATATATAATCACTAATGTACAAGAAAGAGGAACTTTTAAAGACATCTTTTCAGCATTTGATCTTAAACCCGTCCATTCATATAAATGCACTACACAGTGACGCTGCAGTTTACATTTTTTTTTCATTCAGGAAACTCACAGCTTAAGAATTAGTGGTAAAGCTTCCCATTTCTGCAAAGTCCTTATGATAGATAGATAGATAGATAGATAGATAGATAGATAGATAGATAGATAATATTTATTGGCCAAGTATGAATGCCATACTTGGAATTTGATGTCGGCTAAATGGCTACATACATACAACACTAACTCATAAACAATAGACAATAAATACACAGAAGGACATTCAATTCAAATTAGAACCCAGCCTCAATATTTACACAGAAGTCACCTCAGCATAATTATAAATTCAGCAATTTAATGGCACAAAGAAAAAAAAAACGATCCTTGTGCCTAGATGGCTTAGTGTACAGAGACCTATATCGGCGTCCAGAAGGAAGAAGATCAAACAGGTTGTGTCCAGGATGAAGAGGATCTGCAGCAATACTCTCTGCTCTTTTTTTAACCCGAGCAGTATATAAATCCTCCATAGAGGGCAGGCTAACTCCAATTATTTTTTCAGCTGTTCTTACTATCCTTTGAAGACTTTTCTTATCCAGTTTGGTTGCTGTGCCAAACCAGACAGTTATAGAGTTGCAGAGGACAGATTCAATAATACCTCTATAAACCTGGGACATCAGCTCCTGGGGCAGATTGAATTTTCTAAGTTGGTGCAAGAAGTACATCCTCTGATGGGCCTTTTTAATGATACTGCTAATATTAGCTGACCATTTCAAGTCTTTGGAAATTACAGAGCCCAAGAACTTGAAAGACTCCACCACCAAAACCATATTACTAAAGATGGTAAGTGGAAGCAAAGTAGAAGGGTGCTGTCTAAAATCTACTATCATCTCCACAGTTTTTTGTGAGTTAAGCTCCAAATTATTTCTACTGCACCACAAAGCAAGTTGTTCAATGTCCCATCTGTATGCAGACTCATCACCATCTCTAATAAGGCCAATGACCGTTGTATCGTCTGCAAATTTCAAGATTTTAACAGAGGGGTCTGTTGAGGTGTAGTCGTTTGTATAGAGGGAGAAAAGCAACGGGGAGAGCACACACCCTTGGGGAGCTCCCGTGTACGAGTACTTGATGTAATTCCTATCTGTCAGAAAGCTATATATCCACTGACAGATAGGAGCAGATATATTGAGGTGGATCAGCTTAGAATACAAGTTAGATGGAACAATAGTATTAAACGCTGAACTGAAGTCCACAAAGAGAACCCGTACATAAGTCCCCAAAGAATCCAGATGTTGCAAGATATAGTGCAATGCCATGTTGACAGTGTCATCCACTGACCTGTTAGTCCGATAAGCAAATTGAAGGGGATCCAACAATGGGTCAGTGATGTCTTTCAAATGGGCCAGCACCAGCCTCTCAAAGGCTTTCATTACCACAGATGTCTATAATTGTTCAGCCCACTGATAGAAGGTTTCTTAGGTACTGGGCAGAGGCGGATCTACAGGGAGGGCAAAGCTCTAAGTGTTGCAAGAAGCCTTACCCTGTCATGTAAATCCCTCCTCTCCCTTGCTGCTATAGCCAGTAAGCAACACCAAGATGTTGCTTTTCCCTGTGAGGATTGGCTATAACGGTGCAGGAGAGGAGTGATTTCCACTGCAAGGTCAATCAATCAATCACTAGTATTTATATACCGCTTTTCAACACAAAGTTCACAAAGCGGTTTACAGGCAAATAATAACATTAAAGTTAAATGGCTCCCTGTCCCAAAAGGGCTCACAATCTAAAAGAATGGAGAACACCACCAGCAACAGCCACGAGAAAGACACTGTGCTGGGGTGAAGAGGGACAATTGCTCTCCCCCTGCTAAATATAAGAGGACACCAATTGAAAAAGTGCCTCTTGCCCAGTTAGCAGGTAAGGCTTCTTGCAAAACTTAGAGCTTTGCGCTCCCCTAGATCTGCCTCTGGTACTGGGATAATGATGGAGTCTTTAATGATATGATCATTAGATGGAAGTTACACTACGAACTATCATGCCATGGTTGGATTATTGAGATAGGTTACAGTAGTAAAAACAGTTTAGAATTGGGCTGCAGAGAACTACATACCATCATTTAAGGTAGTATAAGGCAATCCAATACCAATTTAAAAGGGAACTTAAATTCTACGTAAGAAATCTTAATTTTGAGTAAGTTATTCTGAGTAAGTAGTTAATTCTGAGTACACTTAATTCTGAGTAACACATACCTAGGACATCTGAGTAGGAGTTCCGAGTGGACATTGTTGCTTTTCAGGATACCTATACAAACAAGGTAGATCTATTAAGGGTGCAGCAACCAATGGTACAACTCAGTGGAATGGCATATAAGAAGGAGGAAGGGGAGAGTGAAGGTGCAACAACAAAATAGTTTCACTATGAAGATTACAATAGCAGGGATGTTGCCATAGCTTCTGGTAGCGGGCTGCTTAATCCTCCCTCAGCATCTACGATGTCATGTAAACTTACCCACACCTTTAATTTGCCCTCAACAGCACTTGTATAGTATAAAGAAACAGCACTACTGGCCCATCGATGAAGTTGATTAGGCAGTTAACTTCAGGTGTCGGGTTGCCATTACTAGCCTGCCTCCTGTAAACAGAGCTATCAGTGCCACAACTCAATTTTGTGAAGTACTTTATTTTATTTTGACGAATTTATACCCCGCCTTTCCCATGCCGAAGCCAAGGCCCAAGGCAGGCTAGTCTAAACCGCCATTTTTCAATGGCTTTTTTATTTTTATTTTTACAAATATACAGTATTCTGCGATTCACCGAATCCTCAGTCCCAGATGTAGCCTTCACAGTGTGGTTCTCTCCTCTGGCCATGTGACATGGAGCTTGAGCAGGTGATCGTAAGTCCAACCTGGACAGGTCCTCAAGGTTGGACTCCGTTCTTTTGCTGGCTGGCCTTCTCACAACATTCCCACACTTGATAGCAGCAAAGAAAAAACTGCAGTCGTCATTATACAGCATAGGCAAAACAAGAGAGGGAAAAGACTCTAAGGAGAGGTCTAGGAAAAGTAGGAGAGCCTTTAATCAAATAAGACTATAGGTTACAGCTCCCTCTACAGGTGGAAGCCAACCTTTACACTCTAACTACAGTATATCATGGGTGGCTCTGCTCACATTTGGTTGTTCTTCCGGGTCCTCTGGCTGCAAGCAGTGACAAGCAGTATTGTTCAGCATTGTGAGAGCTCAATCCAAAAGCACTCTTGGGCCGAAGCATATTGTTTGCGTCAGCCCAGTGCTGTTGCAAACATGCCGAAAGGCACATCTGCACCTGCCAGGAGGGCACTGGGCTGGTGCAGAGAGTCGCACTGGCCCACGAACACTGCCACGACACCCAAGCAAGCCCCTCCCACACTGGCCAAGTTTGGGAGGGCAGGGGAAAGGCAGGAGGAGCAGAACAGGTGGGAGAGCCCAGGGATGGGCCAGCCTAGGGAGGGAGGTAGAGTGTGGATCTGGCTTAAACCCCATCCCCAGGCCAAATGAACGCAATCGGGCCTCTCAGATTTGCACCAGCAATTTCATTTACCCTGGGGCTTACCCTGGGGTAAGGAGAAAATAATCCCCAGCTGCAGTAGTGTCATCAGGCAACGAGCTGCCGGAACGCTAGGCGGGACTTACTGCTTGATTGACAGGCGGTAAGCACCTTACTGTGCGGGCTCCCTCTGGTTGGCGTGTCCCTCTGCTGCTTGCCTAGGCACCCGGAGCGCCCCCAGGCAAGCGGGCACCCCCTCCGAAGCCAGGGGTGCCTGCGCGGCGGGCGGGCAGGCAGCAACACGTCACGGACGGGCAGCTAATCAGGCGTTAAGTCCCGCCTAGCGTTCTGGTAGGTCGTTGCCAGATGACACCGCTGCCCAGCTGCCTCCAGCTGCCTCCCAGCCTACCCTGGATGAAGCACTGGCCGGCCAGCCTGCTCCAACATGTGTTAGGATTGGGCTGTGAGTTAGATTGACCCCAGTGGTTACTGAAACAATACTTCTTGTCACCAGTGATAGTGAGGGCCCTCCCTGCGCCAGCTCTCCCGATTCTACTCCAGTTTTTAAGACAGCGTTCAGGAACATGTGTCAGGACATGCGTGTGTACAGTAGATTCTGTAAATAAGGTGCTAGTAATTGGATCATGGTTTGGTCATGTTCAAAGAGAGCAAACATTTAAGAATAAACATTTATTCTTGAGCTTTAATTACCAAATAAGTCATAATAAGAGTCATGATTCAAGCAAGAATAATGCAAGAGCCGACCTACCCCTTGGGGGTTATGGTGTTGTTGTTTTTACATCATTCTACCCACTGCTATAGTATTAACTCTAACTTTGCTGAGGTTTTCCCTCCCCCTGATCCAGAAAGAAGATGGCATTGATGGATAAAATGTTGGCTTTGTATGATTTACAGGATGAAGACGGATTAGCTGAATTTAGAGATGAACTCAGCTGTTAATGAAGCTTATTCTATTGTAGTTGAAAATAAGGCTCCACAATTAGCTGTATCATTCACAGCACCACCTTCTAAACTCCCTAGAACTCAATAGAAATATAATAGGTCTAAATCCCAATGCTTCAAAATAACTGCATTGTGAATCAGACTGTAATTGCTTTGCACTCAGACTTGATATCAATATAAAAATGGATAACACACACAAACACACACAGGTGTGGGCATTAGGGAGAACTTCGCATCATTCTAATCAACTCGGCCTCTGGGAAGAGAGAAAACGTCTCGTCAGTCCTCCTGCCTCTAACTTGGTTGCAGTGTGAGAACACTAGAGGCAAGCTGAATGGAAGGAAGTGAAAAGAAGGTGAATGTGGAAGTTGATGGAACACCAATTTTGGTAGAGTATACAGAGGAGCACACTCTGGCAAGTGAAACACAGAGCCCAATTTCATACTCACACTGAGGGCGCAATCCTAACCTGGAGTTAGGCTGGCACAGGGGATATGGGAGGGTTGGTGGGAGGGTGGAATGTGTGTAAGGAGGGGCAAAATAAGGGGGGGAGGGATGGGCAGATTAGGTCCCAGGAGGGAGGTAGTCTCATTCGTGCTGGTGCTGCCATTATCTTAACCCCTTTCTTCTTGCAGGAAAATAGTTGTTACAGGTCTGAGTAACAACCCCCATGCTGAGTAAGCTGAGTAAGGAAACAATTGTTCCTTTACCAAGAGGAGACCTCTGCAACCTCCCTACCACCACAGGATGCAGCAATTGCCACTGTGATGCCACTGCATCGACCGGAGATGGTGGTGGTGGAGGAAATCGGATGGGGCTGATAGTGAGTAGGCAGATGGCAAGCAGGACATGTACAACGGCCTTTCTACTGAGTTAGACCTTTAGCCACCTAGCCCATCCCTGGCTACTGCTGTTAAGGCCAGTTCTGAAGGGTCTCAAGAAAAGGGCTTTCCTGGACTTGCTTACAACATGCTTTACAGCACAATCCTGGCTGCCCTGTGGCATCGATGCAACACAGTTGCATTGATGCTACATTACTAGCACCGACGCAGGGGCGCTGAGCGGCACACCCGCATTGGAGCTACAGCTCTCAAGCTGACACTACGAGTAGCGTCGGCTTGAGAGCACTGACGGGGAGTCTCCCTTGCGCTGATGGAAGCCGGTCGGCATCAAGGAGGTTCCATCCCGTTCCAGGACGGGGATTGGTGGGGGGAGGGATGAAGATTGTGGGCGAAGGGAGGGCGGGCTCCAGATTCAGCCATAAGGCTGAATCCGAAGCCCATTCGGGAGGCCTAGTTCGGGCCACACGGTCTCTTTGGCTCTGCACCTGCTGCTTAGCAGGTGCAAATTCAAGGCACACATTGGGGAGGCTGGGCATGAACATGCCCTTGCCATTGGGAGACTCCAGCCTCCCCAAAGCAGCATTGGATTTGGCGCTGGCCAGCCGGCTATGCCAATCCAGCACTGTTTAGGATTGCGCCCTTAATCTGGTGACCTTTGAAACCGGGAACCTTCTGCATGCAAAACGTGTACCTTAGTGCTATGACTATAGAGTGCTACTGCCGTAAGTCCTCACAAAACAGAACCCGTAAGCCAAGTTGGCTGATCGCCATAGCAACAACTGCAAGCAGCCTTGAGCAGGGCTCGGCGCATGGCTCGTGGCACATGCAGAACGAGCATCTCATCTGCCTGGGCTAGCTCTGCAAAGAAGAAGCATTAGCACAGCTCAATGTGGATCAGGGCGCAATCCTAACTTGCCCTGGAACAGGCAGGCCAGCTGGTCTGTGCTGTATCCAGCACAGGTTGGGAGCAGGCTGGAGCCTCCATGGGGCAAGGGCACATTGGTCCCCTTACCAATTTAGTTAGGGGGTAGGCGCCAGCCATCCCTAAGAGGCTGCTTGGATCTATGCTTGCTGTACGGCAGGTGCAAGTCCAAGCACACTGCACCTAACGGCCACCTCTAGGCTCCACCCCCCTCACCCAGGCTGCCCCCCCCACCAGAACACCCTGCCCCACCCCATTCCGCCTTCCTTCCTGCCTTCCCCCTGCACCAGCCAAACCCAGTGGCACAGAAGCGGCTTCCCGGGGACATGCTCCAGCAGTGCAGGGCCAAAGCACCTACCTGGGTCAGGCTTGCACCAAAAGCGCTTCACAGCATGTTCATGACAGTGCTTGGCTGACACAAGTAGTTTGTATTGGCCAAAGGGGGGAGGGGCTGGATTGCGCCCTCATTTTCCTTAGATGAGTAATAGAAATATTTCTCTGTTTAATCTTTTTTTAAAAAAATTATTTAATCATGTTCTTTAAAATCTTAACATTTGTATCCGCATAGTTTGCATTAATCCATAATCCATAATATCAAAACATTTCTTTAACACTGCAGAACAATTATCATAAATCAACACCTAGTATAGTGGCTATTTTAAAACTATGTCCCCATTTATAACTTCCTTTGCAGCAATATTATTAATTAATGGTAATAACAGAGTTTCCAAATAATTGTTTCTTGTGAATGGAAATAAATTATCAGACCAATGAGAATGAGATAACTCAATGAATTAATAATCCAAATGCAATTTACTTACAGAGTTAGGATAGATGATTGTATCAGTCCTGTGTTAATACACAATTTTGCTGTTAATCTTGCTACTGTGATCAAATAAACTATTTATAACAGCAACTAATTAGTATCAATTCATCAATAAAAAGAAAATACCCTATTTCATCTAATTAAGAACAAATTAATCATATGCTTTATCAGGTGTGGCTTAATTATTGTAATGAAAGAAACTCATTGGGAAGAAAGTTCTCTTCTTTCAGATAATTGGATTCTGAGATTGGATGGAATCCACATCCATGAGACTTCCAATTAGCAGTAAGGTTAGCTAGGCAAGTGTCAGTACCTTGAGATTTAAATCTGCAAGGTTTATTATTTCCTTAGAAATTGAGGTACTTCCCACCACTTCCTTCACTTCTATTGAAAAAATAACATTTTTGTGAAGACATAGCCATTCCCAGATGGCACAAATGAATGGAAAGGATTGGCAGGGGGCTCAGTTGATTGATAGATAGATCAGCTGGATGAATATTTGGGAGATGTGCATTATTTTCTCTTCCTAAAGCCATGGGGAAAAGAAAATTTTCCGAGTCTTTTCCCCCATAAGCAGCTGTGGCTGTGAAGGGGATATGTTCAAGGTACATAGCAAATTCTCCCTCTCCCTCTCTCTCTCCCTCCCCCTCCCTCCCTCCCTCCCTCTCTCTCTCTCTCTCTCTCTCTCTCTCTCTCTCTCTCTCTCACACACACACACACACACACACACACACACACACACACACACACACTCACTCACTTTTGGGAAACAAATAACTAAATTGTGGTGTGTGCTCTGTTCCTTTTGGGGAAGTAATAATGTCCATTCATGTCAGTAATAACAGTAATGTCCACCCAATTCCATGGGCCAAGGGCAGCTTACAGCAATTTCATCACTCTGTACGAAAATGGCCCACAATCTGAGTAATACGTTTGGATGATTTGGGAAATTTACACAGGAGGACAAACTAAAAACAGCATTTCCATTCCACTCATCTCAATTACTCCTTTCTCCATTTCCTCACCCCAATTACTCCTTTTTTTTCCCTATAGTACAGCTCTCTTGCACTATACACAGTGTTCCAGGTCTAGTTACCTTTCCCAATTTAAATAACAGGCATAGAAAGCTGCCTGGCAGTTATGTGCCCAGGCCTATTGCCAGCCTGGACCCAGCCACTGGACATACTGCTACCTGTAGTACAACCACCAGACCATCTAGCACCATGTCTGTTGCTCACTGGCACTCCTGGCCCTTGTTCCAGAAATGCCAGCGCTGGCCCTGACTGACCCAGAAATAATTGCAATTACTTCTGGTGGCGAAAAGAGTGGGCACCACTCAAGAGTGGGCGCAATCCTAACTTATGCTGGAATGGACAAGTCAGAGTTCCTGCGCCATATCCAGTGCAGGTTGGGAGCTGCCTAGAGCCTCCACAGGGCAAGGACACATTCACGCCCTTACCCCAGGATAGCTGCCAACTGCCCCGTGGGCTACTCGGAACTGCGCCCACTATTTAGCAGGTGTAGTTCCAAGCAAGCCACGTGGCCCGAATTGGGGCTATGCGGCCTGGGGACAGGAGCTTGGATGTGGTCGCATCCCAGCTCCACCCCCTGCCCTATTCCGTTTTTGACTCATGAAATGTACTGAACACACCATCCCTCCCTCACCAGTCTGGGGTAGGCAAAAAACAACAACACCTGCCATCTATGACCAATTTGGACGACCGAAAAAAATTCCTCCCTGGCGTTCATGATGTGCAACCAGCTCATCTCAGACAGGATACACATAATAGCTTATAACCTGTGATGGAGTTTTCCTCCATAAATCTGTCTAATCCCATTAAAAGGCATCTGTGCCAGATGCCAGCACCACATCTTGTGGCAAGGAGTTTCACCACTAATTACACACTGAGTAAAGAACTAGTTTCTTTTGTTTGTTCTAACTCTCCTAACTCTAACTCTTCTTTTGTTTGTTCTAACATTCAGCTTTAGTGGATGTCCCCTGGTTCTGAAAAAGAGATTCCCTCTATCCAGGCCGTCAGGCTTTGGGGATGAGGCGATAATTCTTGATGGAAGAACAGGAATGTTGTCAGTGCATACACATGTGCCTATGTTTGCCTGTGACATGCTGGACAGTATACAGCACAAACATACTGATATAAAGGGAAGTTGCCTTTATTTGATATTCAACATTTTGTAACAAATGTGCTTCAATAGGAACACAAGACTTCCTTAAAAAGTGCCCATATACAGAAATCAAGATTTCTAGTGAAGACAGCAGAATACATGCATTATGCAGATTTCACATGATAGTCAAAGACCCTAAATTGTACTAATGACTCAACTTTCCCTATAATTTTCAATCACCAGAGAAAGTGATTGAACACTGTTCATTTAACATATTAAGTGCAGCCTTATGTCCCTAGAACATTCTATCATACTTCTTACCAGGAAGTTGTGTGGGGCTCTATATTTAAAAATCCTCTGAGTCATAATTCCAACCATCAGCTGCAGAGCCTGCACACAAAAAAAGATTGACAGCTGGAAAAAGATTAGTTGTTTTTTTTTCCCTGAAAAATTCCTTATATTCAAGGGCAGAACAATTCTTGCTTAAGGAATAGAATGTCAATGAATGTATTAAAGGTTTCAGAGGAAAATGACAGTGCGCTGAAAAGAATTGTAGAAATTAATAATAATAATAATAATAATAATACATGTATTTATATACCGCCTTTCTTAAGATCACTAGATTTCTCTAGTGATTACAACTCAAGGCGGTTTACATAGGCAGACTTTTCATAAACCCGAAGGTTTTTACAATTTTACAGAAATGTTCTGTCTTTCAAGAACTACACACATTCAGATCTTCCTTTCTGGATTTAGCCTTCTTTCTTAGCCACCCGTCTGTCTTCTGCTGGCTGATGCTTCCCTGCTCACACAAGAGACGCAGCTGACCTTCAGCACACTCCTCCTCCCACGAGGCAGCTGAAGCTCAGCTTCTAATCAGCCGCAGCTGCAAGGTCTGCCGCTCTCAGAGACTTCCTGCAGTCCCGAGCTCACGACCTTGAGATCTTCAGGTGTTAATAAAGGCTTTTAGCCATTTTTCTTTGTCAAACTTGACAAATAGCCTGTTGAACAAACCCAAATGAAGAAGCATATTTGGAGTGTTGTACATCCCAAGTTATGATTCTTATGATTCTTATTCATTTATTTATATAGTCTTATCAATATACAGATAAGAGGGGACGTGGTGGCGCTGCAGGTTAAACCGCTGCTGCTGAGCTTGCTGACCGGAAGGTTGGCAGTTCAAGACCATGTGACAGAGTGAGCGCCCATCACTTGCCCCAGCTCCTGCCAACCTAGCAGTTCGAAAGCATGTAAAAATGCGAATAGGCACCACTTAGGTGGGAAGGTAATGGCATTCCGTGCACCTTGGCATATAGTCTTGCAGGCTACATGACCATGGAAACTTGACCATGGAAATGGACAAACTCTGGCTCTTTGGCTTAGATGAGCACCGCCCCCTACAGTCGGTCACAACTAGACCATTCAGTCATGGGGAAACCTTTACCTTCTACTTTTATCAATATACATAGCACTTTCCATAAACAGAAAAGCCCCCAGCTTCAGGTGCTAACAGTCTATATAGCTGTTATATAGCTATATAGTGAAACAAAAGAGGAAGTGTTCGGGGACATGGTGGCATGGGCAAACGAGGAGGGTTATGCACTTTTTTCACAGCCCAATCCTACCTGGGCTGGGTGATGGAGATGTGCCTCTTCCACTTCCTTGACTACAGGTGTGTCCCAGTATCCACTGATTCGTTGCCCACAGTTTCAGTTATCCACAGATACCATGGATACTGGAATGCCTATTAAAAAAGATAGGGTAACATTAAATATTTTTTTTACCTTGTTGCAGCAAAACCATTGCTGTTCCCCTATCTTTAAAAAGGTGTCCCCAGTAGCCACGGTCTCAGATATCCATGATGGGGTCCGGAACGGAACACCAGCAGATACTGGGGAATGCCTGTACTATAATGTAGTAGGGGCCACTCACAAAAGGTGCTCCAGGAATGCACACACTGCCAGGGCACTGGAGGAAAGGTGGAGCAGCAGCCACCGCCACTAAGGGTGCAATCCTAACCTGGAATTAGGCCAGCACAGTTAGGCCAACGAAGTTTGACCTGCACAAGGTACAACGTAAAGCGCGTTTGGACCACTCTTGGAGTCAGGGAGGATGGCGCATGCTTGTGTGCCGGCCCCTCTGATTCTCAGAGTGCTCGAAATGTATTTTATGGTGGCCCTTGTGCTAGCCAAACTTTGCTGGCCTAACTCCAGGTTAGGATTGCACTCTAAATCCTAACCCTTCCCAAAGCCAATCCTCTCTTGTCTCTTCATCTCAGGATGAGAACACCCCCACTGGATCAGGCTAAAGGCCCATCTAATGCAGCTTTCTGAATGTCACAGTGGCCCACCATAAGCCTCAAGGAGCACGCAAGACAAGATACCTGCATCTAGATACCGGGTAATGGTGGACCCAGGTTTCATCTCCTGTGATGATGTGTGACAGAAAAATCATCTCATTTTTGTATCATTCCAGAAGTTCTGAACAGACGGCTCTCTGGGCTTCTTTGTGCTTTTCTCAGCATTTTCAGAATCCACCAGGCGGCAACCTTTCTGTAGTCCAACTCCCTAATAATGCTTCTCACAGCTGGCTTTCTGATGAGAACTGCATCACATAGATCATGTGTTGTGATGCAGTGGTCCTCTTTGATGAGTGTGTTCATTCAAATCTTGTCTTCTGTCACTGTGTCATTGGCCGGCTGCTCTGAGTCTTGTCAACGATGTTTGTTTCTCCACTCTTGAAGCGTCTCACCCGACATCTGATTGTACTGACGTCAATTGTACTATCACCATACACATTTTGGAGTTGAGTATGGCTCTCAATTGGACTGATTTCTTCCACAATGAGGAATTAAATTACAGCCCTTTGTTTTACACAAGTATCTGAAACAGCCACCATTTTGAACTGCTTGTATGCCGTACTCAAGTGATATTTTGCATCGCCACCCCATATGGAGAAACTAGACACATCTAGTGACCACCCAGTCAAATTCACAACATTATGTGTTGCCAGATTAAAAAAAATAGGAGGCATTACATTTATGCCAACCTTCATACATAGCCAAGTTGGCTTATAGGTGGTCAGAAGGCCTTTCTAGAGGTAAATTTTAAAAAGGGTGTTAGGCTGCAATCCTAAGCTGGAGTTAGGTCAGCACAGAAGCCAGTAAAGTTTGGCTGGCACCAGGGACACCATAAAGCGCATTTGGACCACTTTCGGAGTCAGGAAGGATGGGGTACATCTCTGTCCTGGCCTCTTTGTAAGTGGTCCAAACATACTTTATGGTGTCCCTTGTGCCAGCCAAACTGTGCTGGCCTAACCCCAAGTTAGGATTGCGCCCTTACTTATCTTTGGATAGCCTTCTGATTATACCACCACCACCACCACCACCACCACCACATGCTCCAGCCACGCTGCTGCAACATTGGCCACAGTGCAGGATAGGATTGGGCTGTGTATCAAGTGCAAATATGTCATACTCATGACCAATATTTGCAGCTGTACATATTTCCTCTTTTTACAGTAGTAAAGAGTTGCCAAAGTAATGAAAAGAGGCTACAGGCCTTTTTCTCTACCATCACAAATGTGAATACAGCAAGTGAAATCAGCTAGCAAAATCTATATATATAAAGAAGAGCGTATGTATGTATGTATGTATGTGTGTGTGTGTGTGTATGTTTGTTCCACATAGGCTCCGCAACGCCTGGACCGATTCGCGCCAAACTCGGCACGCGGGTGCCTTGGCCCCCCGAAACCATCGCTGCGCGATTTTGGAACGGATCGCGCCCCCACGGGCGCGGGTACAAGCGAATTTGTGGTTCTCTATGGACGGCTATGGGCTGAACCGAACATTCCGAGGCTCTGATGATGTCATGATGAGATGCAAATGACATGCGGAATCTTCAGGCAGCAACTGAACTCTTGACAGTTGAAGACAAACAACAGCAAACAGGTTTCACGCAGGCAAACCGATACAATGTGTTCTGTGGACATGTGGGCGGTCCCTGCTTGGCAGTGGACAGTTGGCACAAGGTGCTGTGGCTGTTGCTCTCTCTGAAAGTTTACTTTCACTGTGTAACGTAAGGCAATTGGGCAGGTGCAACCAAAGGCTACAAAGATGACACAACAGTGTACACAGGGAACATCTGAGGGAAAAACAACAACAACTTGCAATGCTTCGTCACAGAGCTGCTACATCTAGAGCAACAGAAACAGTACAGCAGCGTGACAAAAGACTCCACGATAAGAGAGACAGAGCTGCTACATGTAGAGCAACACAAACAGTACAGCAGCATCACAAACAACTACAGGATATGAAACAGAGGGCTACTACACCTACAGCAACAGAAACAGTACAGCAGCAGGGATGGGACATATCAACACCCGGGCACACATGTGAGTGGCGGTGGGGTCAGGGATGGGACATATCAACACCCAGGCACACATGTGAGTGGGGGTGGGGTCAGGGATGGGACATATCAACACCTGGGCACACATGTGAGTGGGGGTGGGGTCAGGGATGGGACATATAAATACCCGGGGCATCTGTATGCCTGGTGAGTCGGGGGGGGGGGGTCAGGGATGGCACCTATAAA
>JAJKFI010000005.1:36560363-36582314 GCA_029204185.1 Lerista edwardsae
TCGGGGGGGGGGGTCAGGGATGGCACCTATAAACACCCGGGCGAAGCCGGGTACATAAAAGCTAGTATGTTCATAAAGGTGACATTTCTATTCATCCACAATGGGAATAACAAAAATAGTCCTTAGATATTTAACCAGCAATACACTGTGCACTAGATGAGCAATGACAAAGATTAACAATGACAAATCAGTGCTTGAAGCTTTACAATCTAAAGAACTTCCCTAATCTCAAGTTCCCTTTCAGTAGTTGTGGGAAAAGGAGAACTGGAAAGCCCTTGCCCATGGGCCTGCCAATCAATCAAACAATATTTATATACCATTTTTCAACACAAAGTTCACAAAGCTGTTTACAGTTAAATGACTCCCTATCCCAAAAGGGCTCACAATCTAAAAAAAAAAAAAGGCTGAACATCACTGGCAACAGCCACTAGAAAAGACACTATGCTGGGGGTAAGAAAGACAATTATTCTGCCCCTGCAGGACCACCTGAAAGAGGACCACCACTTGAAAAAGTGGTTCTTGCCCAGTTAGCCAATGTTTCCTTCTTACAAAGACTTATACAAGTCTTATACAAGACTTCTTATAAAGTCTAATGCTTGTTTTTTGTTGGTGATACTCAGCTCTCAGATATCAGCACGGGAGTATCTCCCTAAACGGCTAGTATAACATCCTTACGACTCTTGTTAAGTGTCGTAGTTTTTGACAGAGTGCTACTGTGGCAGATGACAGGGGTCCCCAAGCACTTATTTGCAGGCCCAGAGAAGGCACTTCCGGGGAGATGACCTGTTGAGCTGATTGCAGTGCTCATGACATCCACAATCCACTAAGGTCCATCTTCAACCTGATTGCTGCTTGTCCAAACTGCAGACCAGGCAGTAGCAGCTGAATTCTCCTGTCTTTTTTGAGAGCACCACAGACCTCGTTCCATGCTTTCTCCCACCAGAAAAGGATCTCCCAGCCCCCAAGCAGCAACAATTAAGAAAAAAATCTGAAAGGCAAGAACCCTACCATGATTTCTTCAAACAGAAACATTTCTCCCCACCCCACCCCAATCAGCAATACCTTTGGAGTGATAAGCATGTTCCACAGTAGAAGAGATAACATAGCGCCCTCCCCCGCCCCCAGCCAGCATAAGTAGACCTCATTCCTGACCTTCCCTGCAGCTGCTCTCAGCTAGCCCTGCCCTCCATGTGTTCTGGACGGGGGTCTCTGGAATGTGTTCTGCTTCCCTGGCTCTCCAGACTGGGTTCTGCCTCCGCACTGGCCTCCCCAGCTCTCAGAACTTCCTTTCCCCACCATTTTTTTTCAAACATGCAAGGGTAGGCAGGCAAACTGCTGATTCATGGTGGGCCTTCCACCACCACCACCCCCGCCTACCCCTTTAGGTACAGGCCTGGCTCCTGCTTCTCTAACACCTGGAAACATAGCCAGTTGCTGACTCAACCAATGGGCCACCCAGGGACAGAGGAGAAGGAGGTCCGCCCCCTCTGCTGTTCCCCTACCCCCATGCGCCACTCCACTCTGCCCCATGCCATGCCAGGCTCCATTTTGGAGCTGTACAATGGCGGGGGGGGAAGGGTGAGCCAAAAAATGCTTGCCTCTCCGAGAGGCAAGTCATCTCGTCACCACCCTGGGCTTTTGCCCCCTCCCACAAAACGGTAGGACTACGACTGAACATAGCGCATCTGGTGGGCCTGTGAGACACAGGAAGCTGGAGAAGAATGGGCCTTGGCCTGATTCGGCAGGGCTTGTCTTGTGTTCTTCTCTATATTCACCTCACAGCTACTCAAAAATCAAAAAATGACTTGTGACACCATTTCTGAGGCAGTGACCTTCTTTGTAATAGCTCATAGCTTCTGTTCTGCATGGAAATGGTCCCCAAGGTCATTCCTTGACATTTCTAGTTAAACACAAATCCTGGTAGCTGAGCTGAGAAAGAACTTGCCTCGGATCTTTCTCTGAAGAGCTGCAGACTGTGTTAGATGGGTCGATAGAAGGGCCGGCCTGTCCATGAGGCCAACTCAAGCGGTCACTTCAGGCAGCAGATTGGTGGGGAGCAAATCTCTGCTTGTCTCCACTCCTCCTCCTCCTCCTTCCACTCCCAGGATTGGAAAAGGAAGAGAGGAGGACAGAGAGGAAATGGAAATGTACACCAGAGGGCTGAGCTAGGACACTGGAGAGTGTGAGGAGCAGAGGCTGGCACATCATTGGGTAAGGGGGCAGCATTTCAAATGCCACCTCCTCAGGGGTCAGGAGGTCCTGGGCTGACCTTGGTCACTAGTGTAACTTGGACTGACAGCGCAATCCTAAACTGGAGTTAGGCCGGCATAAGCTAAGCCAGCAATGTTTGGCCAGCACAAGGGCCACCATAAAGTGTGTTTGGACCACTCTCGGATGGCTCACGTCTGTGTGCTTGCCTCTCATATGGTCCAAACATACTTTACGGTGGCCCTTGGACTGGCCAAACTTTGCTGGTTTAGCTTATGCCGGCCTAACTCCAGTTTAGGATTGAGCCCTAAGGCAGCTTCATAACAAAAGGAAAGAAAGCAAGAGTTACCACTGAAGTTCCCAATTAACCCTAAATAAAGTCTCCTACAAAGTTCGCGATAAAGGCCAATCCCTTATTTTTTAAACTGCAAGAATGTATTAGAGATCTGAGAGGGGAAAGAGAGTAATGAAAAATGTGAGCTGGGAGAGATAACAGTGGGAGAGCCGTCCTGGCACAGTGCGGGACAGTTCTGAGACTGAGGTTAATGGCATGGAAGTGATGGTCAGTAGATGTAGCGAAAAAAAGAATATAGCACAAGAAAGTCCCAGAAGGGAGGAAAGAGCACAGAATAAATAAGAGGAAGCCAGAAGAAGGAAGGGCAGAACTGAGTTCAGTTACTTATGGCAAATCCTCTATGAGCCTTACGGCACAAGCCTAACCTGGAGTTAGGCCAGCACAGTTAGGCCAGCAAAGTTTGCCCACCACAAGGGACACCATAAAGTATGTTTGGACCACTCTCAGAGTCAGAGCACACAGATGTGCGCTATCCTCCCTGGCTCCAAGAGTGGTCCAAACATGTTCTGTGGTGGCCTTTGTGCCAGCCAAACTTGGCTGGCCTAACAGTGCTGGCCTAACTCCAGGTTAGGATTGCGCCCTCACTCTGGCCATGAGTTATCCTCTTCCCAAGGCTGTAAGGCAGTCAGCGCCTGTCGCAAAAGGTGCTCCATCAGTGCACCACTCAGCATGCTGCTGGCAGGCTGGGGGCGGATCAAGTTGGGAGGGGTGGGATCTTGGTGGCAGTCATGCTCGCCCAAATCCTCTTCCCCTTCCCAGGCCAGGTCCTGCCTCCAGGAACCTCCTTGGACTTATGCCTGGTGTAGGCTCAAGGACTGACTGAAGATCAGGCAGCCCATGGAGAGGTCAGTAGTTTTATCCTGAGCTCTCCTGGGCTGTCTGCCCCCCCTCAACCCATAGCATGGCTCCCTTTGCTTTTGTAACATGAAACCAACACAGAGGTGTACCTAGAGGGGGGTCACAGCACTATGTTTTGCAAACAGCTGCTCCCTCTCCACTTCGGAGGCATTCCCAGGGGCTAGAGCAAAACGAAGGCAACATTGGCTATGAAATGACTGAAGAGGAGGCGGAGCGGCTGCTTGCAAAATTAGTGCTGTGATCTCCCTCTAGGTAAGCTTCTGAACCAACACAATAAAAGCAAACTTATCAAGGGTTTGAATACACATTGGATGGCTTTTTTGGCCAAACAAAAGACATATGTAACTCAGCGTGACCTTTTTTGGAGGGAGTATCAGAGACTGGTTTACTCAGCACTTAATGACCACAGGTGCCAGAACTGTTGCTAACTCCTAAAGAGTCTCAGGACTAAGCCCAATAAATGTTCATCTCAGAATGCGGATGTAAGGGAATGGCAACAGGTATAGAGTTGTGAATACACAAAAGTCTTCCCAGGTCTCAAATGCACACAAAAGGTGGTGGAGGAGAAAAGATGTTGTTTGCTAAGAGCAGATGCGGATCTTACCTGTAGCACCCCATGGCACGAGCCATGGGGCACGGAGCAGCGGTGGGGCACCATTACACGTGGTCTGGGGGAGACCGCGCGGTTTCTCGCCCTCCCACCCGCCCACGCCTCCCTTACGCTCCAAAAATAGGGCGTTTCCGGGGTAAGGGAGGCGTGTCTGCGTGACACGCGGGGCGGGGCAGTGGGCGCGGTTTCAGCGCCTGCCATGGGGCGCACTCCCAGCCCCGACTGCCTCTGGCTAAGAGCGTGGATTGAAACCAGACATTACACATGCTCCATCTGTCCCTATTTACTGGGGAAAGACTCTCTTCTCTTGTACCTGTCCCTGGTCTATCACTGTCCCTATTTTTGTCTTTTGGGGGATGCCATGTTCAAATGTCATTAGATAATCATCAAATGTTAGATACTAGATTTGTTGTTCTCTAGAGGTCAGGGTTTATGGTTGACCCCACCCCTCCCAGCAACGGTAGCTGTTTGTGGGGCTTGGCTGATGGGACTGAGGCTTTTAGGGCAATGGAGAGTAGGTAGTGCAGGCTTGCAATTATATCTGGCCAGCAGTCTGTCTCTCCAAAGTGCCACTCAGGACTAAAGAGCCCACCAGGGCCAATCAGAGCCCAGCTCTGTGGCACTGATCATATTTTACTGATGGCTGCAGGGAAAATTTTACTTGATGTTTACAGAGTGGCAGAATTATTGTTTTTTTTAATCAAAACAAGGTAACAGAAATTCGCCTGTACTCTGCTACAGATAACATGCAGTTGACCAACCTACTGATGCCTGTGTCGTAAGTTCATTTACTAAGCTATTTTTTTCATTAACAAAATAGAGTGTTTTAACCGTAAAAAAACCAAACAAAACCAAAATGGTTGGAAATAGCACACACATCTCAGAGCAGAGCAGAGAAAGACAATTATTTTTTTCCTTCTGGTCCTAAACTAGATCGATAGTAAAGATTTCATGACTTTTTCAGCTGCCAGTAAAGGGATAAACTTGGAGGCATTGATTTTCTCATTGCCTTTATTTCAGATTTTCTGCTTCCAAGATTTGTCTTCCTTCTCTAACCTCCATGGATGCAGTGCCACCATGCTCCCTATGTAAGGGTTCACGACATAAGGCTTCGTTCAGCCCCTCCATTTGTTCTCCTGCGGCTTATTTTTAAGCCAGGAACAATTCAGAAAAAAAAAAGCTGCACTTCATCTAGGGAGGTAATTTGAAAAGGTTGAGTTAACTGCTCATTCAGGATGGACCACTGAGCTTAGGAAACTGTACCAAGACTGAAAGCACAATCCTAACCTGGAGTTAGGTCAGCATGGTTAGGGCAGCAAGGTTTGGCCAGCACAAGGGACACGGTAAAGTATGTTTGGACCACTCGGAGTCAGAGAGGCCAGCACACAGATGTGCACCATATTTCCTGACTCTAAGAATGGTCCACCTTACAGCGGCCCTTGTGCTGGCCTAACTGTGCTGGCCTTTCCAGGTTAGAGTTAGAGGGAATGTTGGAGGTCATCTAGTCGAACCCCCTGCTCTATTACAGTAGCATCTACTACAGCAACTACTACAGTATCCCTGACAGGTAGTCTTTCCTTGAAAACTCCCAACAAGAGAGAGACACCACTTGAACAAGAGGTGAATGCTATCATCACAATACTGCAATATGAATAGCCCCCTGATCAGTGCAGGAGGAATCCAGGCACATTCCTAAGTTGTGGGGAATGTAAATCCATCTGAAACAGGTTGTACAACTAAACCTGCATAAGCTTTCCTAATACTAAAAGCACTTTTGTATGGATTAAGCTTCAGATCAGAGTGGAACATGTGGCATAACAGGAAGGGAAACTCCCCATATGCCGGCCATTCTTGGTGTTAGTTCCACTTTTATTGGCGCTTGAAAGTGGAGAGAAGGCATTTGTGTTACTAGGCAAAGGCAACAATCCTTACTCTCATCTTCTGAATAAATTGTGCATCTGTGTATACTTTTTTAGTAGTTTTATTTCAGCACAATCCTATGCATGCTGTCTCAAAAGGAAGTTTCATTATGTTCAATGGGACTTACTCCCAGGAAAGTGTATTTAGGATTGTAGCTTGAGGGTGAATTCCTAACCAACTTTCCAGTACTGCCATCGCTGTGCCAATGGGGATGTGTTGCATCTTGCCGTCGGGGAGCAGTCATGGAGGCCTCCTCAATGTACCTCGAAGCTGCATTGCCCTTGCCCCTGGGCTGGAAGGTTGGTTAGGACTGTGCCCTGAATTTCTTAAAGGTTTGTGTGGGAGAAATCAGGGCGCAATCCTAACCAACTTTGGGGTAAGGGCAATAAACAGACACTCCCTTACCTTGAGGATGCCTCTGTGACTGCCCCTCAACTGCAGGATGCAGCACATGCCCCATTGGCACAGCTATGTCAAGTGCTGGAAAATTGGTTAGGATTGGACCCTCAGTCTAAAAAGCAAATTGCAATTTGCTTAGCCTCCATGAGAATTAAGACTAGTTGTTCACAGATCAGGTGGAAAAAATGAACACTTGTGCATTTATAAAAGAAGATAGACTGTCATTGCGGAATTTGTGTATTACATTCAATGTTCTTACATAAATGCTGTTTATCTTCCTTTGGAGTAATGCAACAAGCTAAAATATTCCCGCTAAGTGCAGGATCATTACATATTGTATTATATTATTTTCTGGGAAATAATGTATCTCATATGGCATGATGTGGTAGTCAGAAAATTATCAAGATAATGGGTCTATTTCTCTTTCCAGTTACCTTCTGTGAGATTCCATTAGAATAGGAAAACTTTTATAATGAGTTTTAGCGTCAGATGTAAGCCTGATTCTTGTACAAGGTATCTCAGACCATATAATTATGGATGAGAAGTAACAGCAGTGTGTTGCCATTAGGTGCTAAAAAGCTGATATTGTCATCTTCCACGGGCATCAGAAGGAAAGCCATCACTAGTCTGATTAAATTAGAGGTCATTATCAGTCTTTCTACTTATGATCTTCATGTAGTTCCTGTTAGGCAGATAATTTATTTTCCACTGATTACATGCTAATTTATGTCATAGAGTGCAATAATGAATGATATTCAATATGTTGTGAGAGGTAAAATGAACTTACCCTCAGTGTAACGTGATTCTTGGATTCTAACTAAAACGTAAAATAAGTCAGTCATTCCCAAACCCGGGGCTGCAGCTTGAACAAGGATTGCATGGATGTGCTTGAGGTGAATGGGAAGGTCTCAAAAAATGGAAGTTGTTGATGTCTGTGTCTGGACTAACCAAGTTCTGGTGGTTCCTGACAAGCCGTTTGCGTCACCCCTCTCTCTGTGGAATAGTCCACTTTGAAGGCATTGGGCCTCCGCAGTCCTCCAGACTCTGCTATGCCACTTCCTGCAGTGCCAGGGCGGGTAGCTGGGCAAGCCACAAGTTCAGCGGGGGTGGCCGATGCAGCTGAGTGAACAATTTGGGAATGTCTGACCCCAATGTTTATTATTGTTCTTCTTATCAATAACCTGCATCAACTCCATGGGTCACCAGACTGAGAGCGCAATCCTAACCCGGAGTTAGGCTGGCACAGTTAGGCCAGGAAACTTTGGCCGGCACAAGGGACACCGTAAAGCACGTTTGGACCACTCTTGGAGTCAGGGAGGATGGTGCATGTCTGTGTACTGGCCTCTCTGTCTCCGAGAGTGGTCCAAACGTACTTTATGGTGTCCCTTGTGCCAGCCAAACTTTGCTGGCCTAACTTGTGCCGGCCTAACTCCAGGTTAGGATTGCCCCCTCAAACAAAACCTGTTACTTATACTATCCAAAGAAAGCAGGACAGGAGTAGTAAGTGCCTGAGTAGTAAGTGGTAGGGTAATGGTCTTGAATTCATTCCTGACAAATGTCAACTCCTTCTGCTGCACTCTCAGTTCAAAATGGAAACGACTGGACAAATTTTATATTACTCCAGACTTGTCCCAGCCAGACTTAAGTTGGCATGACTGTTAATACTAGGATTAGTCAAGCTTTGCTAGTTGAGTAGCAATTGCAATTGAAAATGAATCCCACATGAAATTATGTGCAAAATGGATGTAGGTTTCTACTAATACTTTGCACTATAACGTGCTTTATATATCTATTTCTTCCATCCTACTTTAACATTCATCAGGCAGTGAAATTAAAAGGCTATGGTCTATAGGCCAGACTCAACATGAAGTTAATTACACTGTTTGATCCTTCTTCTTCTTAGGGCAGGGTTCAGATCAGGACCAACTGTAGGACAAGAGGGCTTTAAGCAGTTGCACTATTGGGAACTTTTCCTTCTGCAAGAGACCTTATCTGGATCAGGATCACAGTGGGAGCAAAATATTGAAAACTGCCTCTCTCCCATGATCTGATCCAGATCCCCTGATCCCCTCCTGATTTGCATTGGCCTTAGGGGGAAAAAAATCCCTAGTTTCCAGGGTCAAACAATTGATCAACTTCACATTTAGTCTGGCCCGAACACCAGCATGTTGTCAGATTTTGGGCAGACCTAACAGAAGACCTTTGGAACTGCTTTGAGATTATTGATGCTCGGTGGGTAGTTTATTTTTCCATTCTAGGATATCTAACAAAAAGAAATACTGTATGTAATAAGCTACTACTGGGTGCCACAAACGGCATTTCAAAGCTTATGTGGATTTACAGTAGACAGTATTTGTTGTTTTGCTCTCCTAATAGGAGAAAGAGCAATTTAAGTATCCCATTTTAAAAAATAATGTTGCAGTATTTCACCATTTTTCTTGCTATTTTTTCCTTCATTAAGGTAAGTAGACTTGTCCCTTTTGTGTATCCTTTTCCTCTCCTGGGAAAGAGTTAAACATTGTAAGGGCTTGAAAAGTCCATTCCGCCCTTATAGTTGGGTTACCAGATACTGGGCACAATCCTAACCTGGAGTTAGGCTGGCACAGTTAGGCCAGCAAAGTTTGGCCAGCAAAAGGGACACCGTAAAGTATGTTTGGACCACTCTCTGAGTCAGAGAGGCCAGCACACAGAGGTGTGGCATCCTCCCTGACTCCAAGAATGGTCCAAATGCGCTTTATGGTGTCCCTTATGTTCCTGGCCTGTGCCAGTGTAACTCCAGGTTAGGATTGCGCTCCCAGTCTGGTGACCCATAGAGTTTATGCATGTTAATAATAAGAACAATAACTGGGACAAAGTGTGCCTATGCCTCAAACTGGGACAGAGTGCCTATCCCTTTAACCACTGTAGAGAAGAGGGAATTTTGGCAGGTGCAGCTTTTATAACCCTTCCGTGATTAGCTGTACCTGCCCAAATTCTCTCTTCTATACAATGATTAAAGCTATAGGCACTCTGTCCCAGTTTGTATTGTAGTATTTACAGCTGTCCAAGTTGAATATATCAGCAGCAAGTTCCTGTCCTTCTTAGTTCTCCTTTCCAGGAGCTTGCTTAATTCAGCAACCCAGGCAAATAGTCCTCAGTTTATCTTCTTTCAGTTCCTCACCTTTGGTTCACACCTGAGGCCAAAGCCTGCAGTGAGAGGGAGATGTCCCATGCAGGTAATGGAGAACCAACCCTTTCCTGTGCTTCAGCACTGCCCAAGATCTGGCTACCTGATTGCATTTCCTCTGTTCCAGTTTCTTATCCTCAGCATCATTGAACTTTAGAAGTAGGCTACCTCAGAATGCCAGATGCAAGGGAGTGGCACCCCATCACTGTGAGCCAGGTGAATCAGACTTGCAGCCAGCATTTTCAAAGCAGGATACTGGATACTGGAGTATCCAGAACAGAATTTATGCTTCTGAGAAGAGGGGGGCGGGAATCCTGCACCAGCAAGAGATCATTATTTGGTGACAGAACCATAGTAGTTACCCCGAATGACCTGTGTCTCTGCTCATCCAAGATTTGAACATGTTTGCGCCATCTTATAGCCTACAATGTATTATCTGCAAGGTCCAGCCTTCCAGGATGTTGCCTTTGTTCATTGTTGCCAGGTAACCACTTTCGCCTTGGACACTGTGTCTCCCATACACAGAGAATGTAATTAACTCTGCAGTCTGAAGGATTCAGAAAGTGAAGGCTCTCACGAACAGAGGGTGAGTTACAGATTTAGGGTGCAATCCTAACCAACTTTCCAGCACTGGAGTAATGCAGCTCCGAGGTAACAAACATTCCCTTACCTTGAAGAGGTCTCTGTGACTGCTCCCCCCCAACTGCAGGATGCAGCACATGCCCCATTGGCACAGCTCTATCAGTACTGGAAAGTTGGTTAGGATTGCGCCCTTAGAGGCCCAGTTCAGATGGCACCCTGTAGTTTAGGCTGATGTATGGTTGATGATCGATGGGTGACGAGTGTTGATCATCTTGCTCTGCCATGGCATCTACAGATGGCTTGGACTGGCCTTTTGGCCTTTCCAGTCTCCATAATGTTCCAGTCTCCATAAAGCAATCTTTTCTGATTGCTCTGATCCACAGAGCTATGCAATAAGCAGCCTCTTCATTTCTTCACATTTGTGTCTTCACATTTAAGATAACCCATGAGATAAACTATTAAAAGCCTCTTCCTTCAGCATCACTGACTGGTGAAATCTTAAAAGCCTATGGAAACAAGCTGTTCACCTTTCTTGTAAGGACAATCTTGGAACATGTGTGAAGCAGAGAGTGTGACAGTAATGCCTCATGCAAAATGCTGCTTCCATAGATGTCTGGCTCGGACTTCTGATCAGCAATGGTTCATTCTGATGTTGTAGTCTTCATTGTATTCTTTCTGCAGCTTCTCACCAAACAACAGAGTGGGCTCTAGTACTGGAAAGGAAATTTGATACGTTACTACTCAAGCTATTGCCAAATATGCTATAGCATGCATTCACGGGTTGCAACACTGAGGGTGCAATCCTAACCTGGAATTAGGCCAGCAGAGTTAGGCCAGCACAGTTTGGCCAGCACAAGGGACACCGTAAAGTACCTTTGGACCACTCTCAGATCAGAGAGGCCAGCATACAGTTGTGTGCCATCCTCCCTGACTCCATTTTAAAGGCATCTAGGCATGGTACCATCACTACATCCTGTGGCAAATGCAGTGTGTAGTGCACTCATGCAAAAAATAAAATACCAAAATGCATGTATGTTATCTTAATCATTATTAAGTCTGAACTTTATTTCTTACTTCCTCTTTTAGCCGGTGCCATAACGAATTGTTTGAAATCCACTCATCACCTGAGCAGCTATTCTGAAAAGTAGCCATCCCTGCCAAATAGAAATTCACCCAACATTCTTCTTAGACCAATTTCAAATAAATTTGAGTCCAATTTCACACTTATATTCTGATGTCTTTTCAAGTGTCACTTACCAGTGGCACTGCATGTCCTAAGGACAGATAATTTCTTCCAAACCATAGAGCGAGCAAGCTAGTTCAGGGGTGTTCTGTGACTAGCCAGTTTTAAAGAATCTTGGACATCTTAACTCCAAAGTTAATGTCACCACTGGTTCTGTTTGTCAGATCTCATTACCAGAGTCATAAAAGCAGAATATTCATCAATAGAAATCCATGTCAGTTCAATTCAATAATGGGTATACTTTAGTTAATGGTTTGGTAACCATTGGGCCAAATTGGAGGCCCCTTGAGATGTTAGAATGTTTCATCTACATGAAAACTGACTTAGGGCACAATCCAAGCCCTGAACATCAGTCCCTTGTGCCAGCTCAGGAGTGCAGCAAATGTGCCGTAAAGCGCATTTGCAACAACTCTCCAGTTTACAGACATGCACTGGTTTCCCTGCACTGCATCCTGGGCCCCGCAGAGCCCAGGTTCGGCCGGGCGCCCCCCCCCCCCCCCCCCCCCGGCCAGGGGGAAGGCAGGATCCTAACCCCCATCCCAGGCAGCCTGTCCCCAATACACCCTGCTTGGATTTTTGCTGCCGATTTCGGCAGCACAGATCCAAATAGCCCCATTTGGGCCACTGCCACATTACATGGGGTAAGGGGAATTGATTCCCCTTGCCCCAGGTTGTTCGGCAGCCTCTCCCAACCCTGTGCTGGAGATGAGGCAGGCCCTTAGTGGATATGGATATGATTGTGCCCTTAATGGCTTAATGTTTTTGTTAGGGAGTCTAAGGTTTGAACAGGCTGCCTTGGGATCTCAGGCAGGAACCTAGATGAATCATAGATCACCTGTACTCTGGCTTCAGAGCCTGTATTCCGAACTGTATTCTGCAGGGAATACAGGTGTGCAGCACCAGGCTGAGTGATTTTCAGGCAGTGTGATGACCCTTGAATGGCCAGGTCTGCAGCTCCAAGGAAACCAATATTCCTTGACCTTGAGACGGCCTCCACGACTCCCACTCCTGCAGGATGCAGTGCACGTCCTGTTGGCACAGCTGCATTGGCGCTGAAGAGTGGGGTAGGATCAGGCCCAAGTTCAGTTAAGAACAACAATGAGATCCCAGTTGTCATGTTCTTCTTTCAAATGAATGTACAATAAATACTTCTGAAAGGAGCTCCGTGCAAACTATTTTATGTTGGCAAACTGCATGCCTGAGTTGAAATGCTGCTGGGCGGATTCTTACACTTTATTAGTATTCTGTTTGATCTCGATAGGCCAGTTAAATTCAGAATGCACTCTGGGAGCTGATGGTTGCCATAGCAACCGGACCAGCTTTCAACGTCTGTATAATGGAGTGCTATACATTTGAAGCATAAGGTGCTCGCTGAAGGTTTGTTTCACTAATTAAATAGCAAACATAGTCTGTCTTTTTATAATTAAAACTGTCAGAAATGTGTCCTTAAAAAAAAAATCTCCCTCGGCTGCTTTTTACTATTCACTGACATTCAGGCAAATTGTCGTCAGATACAGTTGAGGAATATTGTTCACGGGTTGTAGTGAGAATTCAAGGGTGTATCTAATGTGTATAGATTTGGTTTCTCCCATTATCAGACATGAACCTTTTGCTATAAAGGGGCTCAATCCACAACTCTCTCTCTCTCTCTCTCTCTCTCTCTCTCTCTCTCTCTCTCTCTCTCTCCCCCCCCCCCCCCTCCCCCCCCCCGGCATTGCTCTCATTAGCATTCCGAGTACTATACAGTTCTTATCTCCTCCACTTCATGGATTCAATCTTTATAAATACGGTACTGAGATTCTGAGATAAGGATTTTTGCCCTGGGCTATGACTGAGTTGTGGGATCCTGGATCAGATTTTAACATAACGTTCCTAGTTTCAAGTTCAACACTCAAGCTACAGCACAAGTCTATATATCTGCTGCATTCTTAAACAGAATGGTGTTTCATACATAAAGTAACAGAAGGAATCACAACAAAGGCCATTTTCATCTCATCTCAATCACTTCTTTCGCTGTGAAAATCATCTGTGTCTTACATTTCATGACCTGATAATGCAATCTCAAGTGGAAACTTGCACATGTGACTGAGCTGCCAGATTAACAATCACAGACCAAATTTCCATGTCAATCCATTAAGTCAGCTCAGTTTCAGACAACGTGCCAACTGTGCTAACTGTAGTTTCGAACCCAAAGAATGCTTGAGAACCCAAAGAATGCTTGAGATTTCGAACCCAAAGAATGCTTGTAGTTATTGTGCTAACTGTAGTTTCGAACCCAAAGAATGCTTGAGATTGTAAACATGCAACCGAGAAACCAGAGTACAGAACTGTCGTGTCTTTGTTTTTCATCTGGTCAAAACACCTCTTCCCAAGTTCATAAATTTACACCCATCTCCATGGCACAGCAACCTCTGGAGAGGGAGTAAGAGTTGCAACTATACTTTATCAATTTGAACATGTTATGAAACTATAATACCGTAAGTACAAACAATAAATTATAAGCCCACTTCAGATAATGATGTCTTTTTAAAAATTTATATATCATTTTATTGAACAAAAAAATCCAATCCAATAAATACACAATCAAAAATACAGCTGAATGACTTGAGTATAATGACGTCTGACTAGATTGCTAACCAACTGCAAACCTTCTCACAGTTCTGGCAGTACAGGGTGCTTGACAGTGGTTACAAAATGCAACCTGCCATTCTGCACAGCAAGTGGTGAGCGGCCATGCCTATAAGCCAGGGGGCCACCAGAGAAGCACTAGTCAACTGGTGTGGGAATGAGAAGTGGGGGGGTTAGCCAAAAGGGGAAGGGAGGAATGAGTGGCGACCCAGCTGGGAGTGTGTCAAGACTCGGAAGAGGGCGGTATCTGTGGTGGCAATCACTATAGAGCACTTTACCTATCTCATCTGACCTTAGAAATGATCCTATAAGGTATGCTATCATCATCAGGCAGAGCCTTAAAGGAGAGAGTGGCCTGCCTAAACTCACCCGCCCAATTTCAAGATGAGCTGAGATTTTGAAAAAAAGATGTCTCATCTTCTGTCATTATAAATTATACTGCACCTGATTTGTTCTGCTGCTGACAACCACCACATTTTTGGCCCATCTGACTTCCACTACTTGGCTCCAGAGGCCATGAAAAATACATGGAATTTTCAATATCATCCCTCAATCCCTGCCTTGCAGGTTAAACTTGCATTTGGAGAGACTAGAATCCAGGCACCAGGCAGTCAGAAAAATAATAATAATTATTTCTCTTTTTAAAATCATTTTGGCACAGCAAGAGCTAGATGTATATGTTACCAATGAAAGCTAAGGAATATACCAGAGTGGGGGTTGGAATCCTGTTTTGTCCTATAAAAATGTTAAAGTGTACCTTGGACGAGGAATGCAAAGTGGAATTGTCTGGGCAATGTGTGACGGATGGTGGATTTAAAAATCACTGAAAACCCTTTGTGTTCTAATCAGACAGAACAGGCTAAAATGGATTATGTTATCAATTGGAGCCTGAAATCTCTGGTCTGCTGTGCCATAAAAGCCTTTAGAGAGGCATAGAATTAACTGCACAGAACCAGCACTCAAGAATATAAATTCACTCGTTTTCTGTGTAAAGAGGAGATTTAATTTGCTGTTTATTGTTCTTTTACCCCCACTCATTACTATCATTACTCATTATTGCTCTTTGTAAAGGGAGCAGACAATTAGGCAAAATCAAGAGTAACAAGAGGAGCAAATTACATAATTAATTGCTAAATTGGTGGTGGCAATCTGACCTTATTTAGAGAAAAATAAATCTCAACTCAATCCTAGGCATGTTTACTCAGAGGTAAGTCTCATTGTGTTCCATGGGACCTACACCCAAGAAAAGTATGCATAGGAGTGTAGCCACAATACATGTTATCTAAAAATCGGCCCATGCAAATGGCCTGTGGAGCATAACCCTGAAATTTAGTATTCCTAGAGTAGGCAAAACCACCACTTAAAAAAGTTCCCCTCTTATCACCTACAGAAATGTATACATTTGAAGAACCAGTAACTCCCCCCCCTTTTTTTTTTACAATGACTTTTAGGCCTTTGTAAAATTTTACAGGCTTCATATGTGCATTATTGATGAGATATAACCTACAGCCAGCACTGAGAATATGAACTCAATAACTTATTTTGGGAAACATGAGAGACAATTTTCCTTCACTGAATAAGAACCTTATAAGAACAAGAAATAAAACTGAGACAAGATCCTCTAGCTCCAAACATGCTCAACAAACTGTAATGGAATGGTATAGAATTGTAATATTTATTTTTTAAAAAATGCATTAAACAGGTTTTTGCCTAAAGGAACTTTTAAACTGGTACGGACAGGCCCCTGTATCTGCAGCTCATAAGAACATAAGAACATAAGAAGAGCCCTGCTGGATCAGGCCAAAGGCCCATCTAGTCCAGCTTCCTGTATCTCACAGCAGCCCACCAGGTGCCCCAGGGAGGCATGAAACAACAAGATGCTTGCATCCTGTTGCCACTCCCTTGCACCCGGTACCAGTAGCCCACCACCTTTGTAAGGAGGTTGCACAATCCATCATGGCCTATAGCCCACGATGGACCTTTCCTCCAGAAATCTGTCCAATCCCCTCTTAAAGGCATCAATACCAGATGCCATCACCACCTCCTGTGGCAAGGAGTTCCACAGATTAACTACCCGGTGGGTAAAAAAGTACTTCCTTTTATCTGTTTTAACTCTCCCAACCCTCAGCTTTAGTGGATGTCCCCTGGTTCTGGTGTTTTGAGAGAGGGAAAAGAACATCCCTCTATCGACTTTATCCCTTCCATGCATAATTTTGTATGTCTCAATCATGTCCCCCCTCAGGCGCCTTTTTTCTAGACTGAAGAGCCCCAAACACTGCAGTCTTTCTTCATAAGGGAGGTGCCCCAGCCCCATAATCATTTTTGTCGCTCTCTTCTGCACCTTTTCCAACTCCACTATGTCCTTTTTGAGATGCGGCGACCAGAACTGGACACAATATTCCAGGTGTGGCCTTACCATCGATCCTAGTAGCTCCAGTACTGTGGATTCAGGGCCCAATCCTGTGGGCCTTAGCACAGGCGGTATGAACGTGCCGCCCAAGCTATTGTTGCAAAAGATGGCATAAGTCACCTCCAGCACAGTGGTAAGCAATTACCACAGGCGCTGGGCCAACACCAGCCCCCACCACCTGGGGGCGGCAACTCGATGCCGGTGGCCGTGAGTGCTACCATCGCTGACATTTTAGCCTTTTTGGGAGGGGCAGGAAGATGCTCCTGGGTGAAAGGAGGGTGCAGCGGGGGGTGGGACCGGCAGCGACCTTCAATACTGGATCCTGACCTCTATGTCAGGCTATGCAGCCTGACAAAGAGGCCCTCACCTCTGCGCCAGCAAAATTACCAGGGCAAAGAAGAGTAGACCTATTGCCTGCCTTGCACCATTACCATGGAGAAGGGGACAAATGTCCTCTTCTCTTGCCGTGGTATGGATGCGGTGGTACAGCTGTGGTACAGTGCAGTGGTACAGTGGTACCACAGGATGCAGTGGTAGCAGCTTAGCCCATGTTCTCATGGGTAGCCAGCAGCTCAGGATAGGGCTGTCCGTTATCCATGGATCTGCGTCCACGTATGCACCCCCACATGCCAATTAATGTTACTTAGATACTAATTGGGGCAAAATATTCTTCCTTTTACAGGTCATTAGAAGCATTCAAGCTTACAGCAACACGCAGGCAACCTGCCGGCAACCTGAATACTTGAAAAGACTGGATTAACCTGAACAGGATGCAAGAAGTGTGGTTTCGGCATCTACAGGGATGGGGAGACAGAATCTCCATGGATACAGAGACCCGCCTGTATTGTCACCTACCAGGTGCTTGACACACATACCATATTCACTCTTCTGCAGTCCTAGCCAGATAGGAAAACTTGGGGAGGATTTGTTGAGTCCATGCCATTTTGCACTTGGTAAGATTCTCACCTTAGCTTGAAAGCTCAAATATACATTTGGATTTTCTTTTTCAGTTTGTTTTTTGTTTGCAGAAAAGCCAAATTATGTTGTGTTTTCCCAATAAATAGTACTAGATGTCATTCATTTTATGTGGGATGTTAGGAAAAGTCCAATTTCATTGTTATCTATCTGAAAAATAGTTTATTAAATTAATAGCTTGGTCTCCCTTGGTTAAGTGAATTCACAGTGAAAAGCTGTTCATTTAGATGGAAATCACTTTTTTCTCATTTTGCTTGATGTGATAAAGGGAGAATATTGTAAACGCATTGTTTTAAAGAAACCAAAGATGTATTATGCTCTTTCCAGTATTGTAATTCATGGGACAAACATTGTATAGACACAGCAACAGTAGCAAATCAATCATCTGCATAATTAATCTTCATCAATGCAGTCCCTATCAAAATAATGTTGTGTGCATAAAGGAATCTATTTTTCCACACATTTAGCTTGTAAGATAAAACTTCCTTCCAAATGATATTCAGTTGTATTCAAATGTAATGCAATTTCAAATAAACACTCATATTTAGGAACAAAGCCCAAATTACATTTGTCGCAACCGTACTTATTGCTACAAAGAATTAGCTGGTTTAAATATAACTTTTTCCTTTGTGATTGGTGAATGCCCGGTACATAAAAATTTAGGAGGTAAAAGTTAATCAGCATGAAAAAGTAACATGGACCTTAATAGATCTGGGCTGCACAGGACCAGTCTTAGGAGGAGCAGGGCCCAACGGGAAACACTTTTTGCAGGGCTCCAGATTCACAGCCAAGGTCTGCAGAATCTTAGAGCTATGAATCAAATTTCTCATAGACTTCCTATCTCTATGGTAGGATGGAACGCAATCAAAATGTGTACTTTAAAAGTGCATGTGAGTTAAATGGACCAAATGGATTTAAGCCCATTTGAATATAAAATTGCATACAAGACTAGATTACCCTAGTGTGGCCCAATTGGGAGCAATACATTTAATTGGCTTAAAGCTAGGGTTATCAGATAACTGGGAGTGCCTTTGACATTGTACAGTATAACTGATGGAATTTTGGCAGGTGCAGCTTTTGAAACCCTTCCACGATAGCTGAACCTGCCCAAATTCCCTCTTCAATACAACGGTTTAGGTTAAAGGTATAGGCACTCTGTCCCAGTTTGGATCTGGTAACCCTACTTAAAGCCGACCTACTTAAAGCAGACCACCATTTGAGCTTCATGAATACGTCACCGATAACAGCACTTCAGTGGCTGCTAGGTTTGGAACCAAAATTTCACATGTGCAATTTGAAGCAAGTCTCAGGGTTCCTCCCAAGGAGAAATATCTGAGAATGGTTTCGTTTCCATCAAACAAGCGAAATGTCTCCGGGCGCTTTCCTCCACTGACTTACTGTATGTATCATTATTAAGGAAGGAGGTGGAGAGGTGCAGATTACAACTTACGAGGGTGTTGAAAAGCATGGCCTTTCACACATGGTTTAGGTTATTTGATATTTCCAGCTCTCGTAAAAAGGGCAAAAAAACATGTCAAGAACTGAGGTTGTTGGAATCTTTGCCCATCTGTCCTGCAGGACTATATTTGGGAGGCAACAATGAAATAAAAACCCATGCCTGGCTTCCTATAATTTGTCCATCCATTTGCATAGTCAGCCCTTCTCATCCATGGGTTCAGCCCATGGATTTGTCCAAAATATGGGGGCTGATCCTGCACCGGCCTCAAGGACCTCCTGGACACAACTGGAAGGGTCCTCCAGTCGTGTCCTGGACATGTTCTGAGGTGCAGGCCACGCCTCAGAAGATCTCAGAAGGCCTCCAGGAGGCCTCTGAAAGGCACTTCTGGTTTTTGCTGCACGCAGCCTCCCCAGGCCTCAGAATACCTCCCAGACATGACTGGAAGGCATTTCCGGTTGCATACAGGAGGTCCTTTGAGGGCTTTCTACATCCTCAGAAATGGGTATATGGGAGGGGTCTGGGACTGGATCCCCCATGGATATCGAGGGTATAACACAATTTAGGGCGCAATCCTAACTCGTGCTGTCACGGAAAGACCGGCGGGCCTGTGCCATATCGAGCACAAGGTAGGAGCTGGTTGGAGCCTCCCTGGGGTAAGAGCATGTTCATGCCCTTGCATCAGGGTAGGTGCCAGCAGCCCAGAAGGGATTGCTCAAATCTGCATCTGCTGTTTAGCAGGTGCAGCTCCAAGCAAGCTGTGCTGCCTGAATCAGGGCCGTGTGGCCTGGGGACGGAAGCTTGGATGCAGACTAATGGCTGCATCCCAGCTCTGCCTACCTCTCCGAGTTGGCCCGCCTCCCAGCCCACCCAGAACCTCCCTCCCTCCCCCCAGAACCGCTCTTGTGCCAGCCAAACTCAGGCCGGCGCCCTTGGGCCGACACTACTGCTAGTGTCAGCCCAATGGCACCAACGCTGACGCGAGGGTGTCGGTTGGCTGTCTCGTGCCAGCGCTGCTGCTGTTGGGCCAATGCTAGCAGCTAATGTTGGCCCAACACAGGGCGTAGGATTGCGCCCTTAATGAATTTGGGGCACAGAAGGTGGAGAAATTAATTACATGCTAATATTAACTATCTGCAGTTAATTTACATTATTACTTCCTTTTGGTAGATTCTGAAGTGACACATAAGCACAGTTATTAATTTTATCTAAACACTGGCTACCTGTGCAAAAGATGTGCTAATTAATTAGTCCTTACCATAATGTTTGCTTCCAAGATAATTAAGGGGGGGAAGCTGTATGAATACCCATGACGATATTCTTTAAAAATAATGTTCCCATTTAGCACCATAAAGCAGTTTTCTGACCAACAATAACCTTTAATAGCAAAAAAAATAGAGAAACATTTTTAAAGGAAACAATGTAATTATGTGACAATTGTAGCTCAAGCTCTTGAGCTACCAGCACAGGGATTTGCAATGGAATGCCTATTTAAAAAAAACTGCAAAAAAGAGAGGCAGCTTTCATTCTTTAAGCATTCATGTACTGTATAGCTGGAAGCTTGTTGCAGTGCAATCCTATGCATGCATGCTCATTAGCAAGTCCAGAGTTCAATAGGACTTACTCTCATGAAAGTGTGTATAGGATTGCAGCCTAAGGGTGCAATCCTAACCTGGAGTTAGTTGGCACAGTTAGGCCAGCAAAATTTGCCTGGCAAAAGGGCCACCATAAAGCACATTTGGACCACTCTCAGAGTCAGGGAGGATGGCACACATTTGTGTCCTGGCCAGTAGCGTAGCTAGGGCATTTTGCACCCGGGGCTACTTTATACACCCCCACGGCAATTGTTTTTGTTCTTTTGGCCGTAATTTTTGCTAGCATTAAGGTATTCCACTCTGGGGGGTTTCATTGACTTCCTGGTGAAATTCCACATCCAACGGTATACAGCATGTTTGGTGCAGCTGAATGTTTTAAAATAGCCTCCAAAATATTCTGCATGCAATGAGTCACGCTGGCTATATATACTGTCATGACAATTGCTCACGCATTTGATTGTGGCCCTCTTATACTGCCTTTAGCACTCTAACCAGGCTTATATAAGTCACAAGGCATCTCGGCTTTGAGACATTCGGTGAAAATAGAACCCTCTGGGAACCCAAAACACTCTTTCCACAGAGGACTTTTGAAGACAAAGAGAAGGGACAAGGAATGGTGTTCAGGGGCTGGCAGCTTAGCATAATTAGCTTGGTTCAGGACAAAGAAAATATTTTTGCACATGGTGCAGGGAGCTCATGGAATTAACTGCCACAATATGTTGCTGGTTGCTACTTATAGCCAGTACTGTCATCCAGCAACGAGCTGCCGGAACGCTAGGCGGGACTTACCGCTTGATTGACAGGCTGTCTGTGACGTGTCGCCGCCTGCCTGCCCGCCCGCCGCGCAGGCTCCCTCCGGTTGGCGCACCCCTCCGCTGCTTGCCTAGGCACCCGGCGCGCCCCCCAGGCAAGCGGCCACCCCCTCCAAAGCCAGGGGTGCCCGCGCGGCGGGCGGGCAGGCGGCGACACATCACAGACAGCCTGTCAGTCAAGTGGTAAGTCCCGCCTAGCATTCCGGCAGCTCGTTGCCGGATGACACCGCTGCTTATAGCCCAATCCTAAGTAAGGCTGACATAGCAAGGCCGAGATAACAGGGCTGTATCCTAAAGCCCATTAGGAGACAGCAGCAGTAATGTGCAGGACAAGGGGAGGTTTTCCCTTTGCACCCGCATAAGCCCGGGTCGCCCCTATGGGCCTGCTCAGATCTGCGCCTGCTGTTTTGCAGGCACAGAGGAACGTGGACAGGAGTGGCCCACATCGGGGCCGCCCTGGCCAGGAGCGAGAATATGGCACTATGACCGTCCTGCATCACTGCCCCGTCTCCGCCCATTGCGCCACCCAGTTTCATGCCTCTGGAACGTCCTCGTGGAGGCCCTGTGCCGACCAAGCACCACCGACGCTTGACTAAGCGCAGCAAGGCCGGCGCTGCTGACAGTCACGGCGGTGCCCAAGCATCGATACTGCCGCTTGCGCCAGTTCAGAGCCATAGCGCAGACGTGCTGTTGTGAATTTGTGTGAATAATAGCAGAGTTGGGGGCTTGGAGAC
>JAJKFI010000005.1:36582324-36615120 GCA_029204185.1 Lerista edwardsae
TGCCAGTTTCAACCAGTTCTGGACTGTGAGATGTGAAACTGCAACACGTGCTTGGTGGCATGTTTGCGACAGCATTTGGCCAGCGCAAGGGCATAGCGCCAGCGCAACGGGGTATAGGATTGCGCTCTTAGACAGAGCAAGTGAGGTGAGACAATTTGAGTGTGGGACTTGCACTGGGGAGAGCCAGGTTCAGATTCCCACTCGGCCATGAAGGACACTGGATGACCCTGGCCACCGCCTCTGAGCTGAACCTGCCTCTCAAGGTTACTGTGAGGGTAAAAGGCAGGGGTGGGTGGCGTAATGGCAATGCAGAGTGCCACGAGGTCTTTGGAGAAAGGATGGGATAGAAATACAACAGTAAAAGAGGGGCAGCCCAAACCTATGGTGCTGGCCCCGGCAGGATTAATAATGCCAAACCGAATACTGCTGCATTCTATGGGCACCACAGCAGCTGTAGGAGAAGGGAACAGTCAACCCCCTTTCTAGGTAAGGGTGCTGCCCTATCAATAGGGCTCCTCAAGTCTGTGCCAGCTATTTTGCCGGCACAGGCTTCAGAGTTTGCATTTCAGGCCGTGTAGCCTGGCATGGAGGATAAGATCTGGAGATGGATCTTCCCTCCAGGTTATTCCACCAATTAGTGCAAAAGGACAGAATGGTGGAATAAATTGCTATTGCTTCTACCAAATCAGATGCAGGACACAGGAATTCCAACCTGATTTAGTTTTAATACATGTAATGCATGTGAAAAATAATCAGGGATGATGGTAAATAATGAGTGAAGTCTCAGCACAATGTGGAACTGGCTCAGTGTATGAGCTCTCTAGGTAAGTCTTCAGGGGGAAAAAAACTCATTTGTTCCCAAGTCTTCTCTTTCTGTCTCTGCTCTTAATGTTGGTAGGCTGACATTGCTGTTCACCTGTGTCCTGTTATTACTTCCCTGGGAGTTGTAGTTCCAAGCCCTGGGTGATAGAAGGCATGGCTATAATTTAGCTTTGCATCATCCATGCTGCTATTTGGATATCTAGGAAATGGAATCTTTCTAAATCTGTGGCATCACTAGATCCAGTCCCAGTTATTCTATATGGAAACGTACATCATTTTCTCCACTGAGCTTCTTACCCTTGGGAGAGGAGGGTGATGGCATTTTGATGCACATCTTCTCTGATATGATCTGTTGCTACAGTGACAGAAATTTGCCACATGTTGAATGCATTAAACGATAATGTAAAGTAAGGGAGGCTGGTGACAAAGTACAAAGCATTTCTCTATTACTGGAGACCTGCTGTTTCCTACACATATATACAGGATTGTTTTGAAGAAAGTAAGTCACAGCACAGTCTGAGATGAAAACCAGACTGGGCACAAGAAAACAGAACAAGGAAAGATCAAGGGTAACAGGATAGGCTGCAGTTGCAGGGTTAGGTTAATTGGTATGGGTAGAAAGGCTTTCCATCAGGCTTAAGCACTGAGCGTGTCTAAATAATGCTGAGAAAATTGAGTTAGAGAGTGTACACACAACAGTTCGGCACTGTGATGATTGCATTTCTGCTGAGACTGGAGATCTCTCTAACGGAAATCATTTTCTTATTTATTCACGTGTGCAAGAAGGGAAGGACATCTAGAATTAAATCTGAAGTTGAGCTCATGGAGCTGGGGTTAGGTGCCTTCAGGTCTAATGCAAGAAGACTTGATCCTATCAGGATTTTCCATGCATCTTTTCCTTCTAATTCATCATTATTCATCTAAACCAAATGTTTACAGCTTCTCATTGATCAAATCAAGATGAGACAACCAGCAATCCAAATTCATTAGGGACAATCTTCTTTGTTAAGTTTTTTGCTTTTCTCAGGGTAGAAAGAATGGTATGCTCAACTTCTCCAGTCTTCTCTAGCCTTTTACAGAATGGAAGCTGGTATTGTAAATGAAAACCCTTCCCCCAATTCCAGGGGCGTATCTAGACAAAATTGCGCCCGGGACACGCAATGAAATTGTGCCCCCCCCACACGCAATGTTATGATGTCACAATGTTGTGTCATCATGATGTTGCGGGGTGTGGCTTCTGCTGCCATGTGTCTGCAGAGCCAAAACACACACACAAACAGACATAAACACACACACAAAAAAAAACCAGACCCAGCCAGGGAAATGCAGCCAGCTCTGCCAGCCATCCCGTCCCGCCTTACCTCTTGAAATCTTGCATGAGGCGCCTCCGGGCCATCGTGGACATGGCGGGCTCGCGGTTATAAATAAATAACTCATATACCGGGCGGCCCAGGGGAAGGGGAGGGAGGCGAGGCATCAGGGCAAAAGCAGTGGCTGGGTGGCGAGTGAGGCGCTGAGGAGGAGGCAGCCGTGGCTCCCCGAGCAATGGTAGCCTCTACCACTCCAAGTGGTCCACTTGTGCCTCAGAGGAGGGGGGAGACAGGAAGAGGAGGCCGCGAGGGGTGGGGAGAGGAGGCGGCGCCAACCACATAATTGAGGGAGACAGGGCGCCTTAAAGTGGCCTTAAAGTGCCAGTGCCATGGCAGCCAGGAAAAGCCGGCAACTTTAAGGCCACTTTAAGGCGCCCCTGCGGTTTGCAGAGCTGGGGGGCACGGTGGCGGCCTCCTTCCCCAGGGCTGCCGCTCGGGCACTTTAAGTACTCGAGCAGCAGGCTGGGGGTGGAGATGCTGGCGCGACTCCCAGCTCGGGGCACGGGGGGTAGCAAATTTGCGGGCGGGGGGCGGGCTCCATGCCAATGGCACCCCCCACCTTATGGAGCCCCAGGGCTCGTGCCCCCTGCTGCCATACCCTAGTAACGCCTCTGCCCAATTTGCCAGCAGCAATTCAAAAAGGTATTCCCAGTCTGTCCATAACTAAAATGTATATAATGCTATCAGGAATCAAAGGTGTTACAGAAGTTTTTTTTTTTTAAAAAAAAATTTCTCATCTTGTACTACACTTTGGTGATGAATAGTAGAATTGGATCCAATTACACTTTTTGCTTCTCTTTTTCACAGAACTGTGCCCTTAATAAAATTATAATAATACAATTGACGGTACATAAGGGTTTGTCACAAATGGACATATGATGGATTTGCAAATGTAAATCTTTCCAGTGGCTACACCACTCACAGCAGTCTATTGAAATGTAAGCAAACATTAAAAATGCACAGGTTCCCTACAGAGAAATGCCTTTTTTACCATTACCTTGCTCGAGTCATGGAGAATTATGCTGTGACAATAGTTCAGCACGTCAGGATCACAGGCCAGAAGGGATGTGCAATACCAGTCTCACAGCGATCATGATTCTATCATGGGCAGCATATGGTCTACATCATTGCTGCTCAGTTAAATTGTCCAGCAGGCCAACCTGCCATGCTGCCCTGAGGACTACCATCTGCCCTATGAACTCACTGAGGTTTCAGTCATTCTGCAATGGCCTTCTGGCTGCATAAAGTGACTTGGGGGAGCAAGCTGTGCACAGACCTCAGCATCGCAACAAGGCAGTTCATGGGGCTACAGCCAGTACCGCTGACATTGATGCAATGCTCATTCTTCTCGTTGTGCTAACCAGATGCAGAGGGTAGTAGAAAGGGTACATTTCATGCCAAGAAGGCTGTAGAGTGCTTGGAGGGTCAATATTCCCACATATGGGTGGTATGTCCATAGTTATCTGGGCATCTTGAGATTTGGGGAAAAAATAGTCCAGCATCTATCAAGAAAATATATCATATGTCTTTGCTTAGCAGATCACACTCAGGTGAGTCTGTCCCTCTCTAAATGTTCTGTAACCAGAAATGTTTGTCATTTAAATAAATGAGAGTGAAGGGCAGTGAAATCAATTTGCTTGTTAGGATCCTAACAAGCAGAACCATTCATCTGATGTTGAATCCTAACAAACAGAACCATTCAACTGGTATGTCAACTCAGTTGTATAATTATACACTTTTCAGATTGATGCTTTTTAATTCTAATGCCCAAATAGGACACCTCTCTAGTGCTTCAAGATGCGATGTTATACATTTGCAGTCGGTAGGAAAAAAAACACGCCGAAACATTTTGGTGAACTTGACATAAAGATAAATGATGCCACTTTTAACAAATACATTTCAGCTCGTATGGAATAGCAGCTGATTGATATAATCATGCATTTTACAAAATAATAGTGTTTTAAACTAGATCTGAATCTTTGAAAATGACAGCCATGTAATTAAAAATGCTGCAGTAATCTAACAGAACATGCATGCATTGTTGTGAGATTCTCCCTGGCAGGGATTTAAGAAATGTATTCATTCCAATAATGGTTTCTGAAACTAGTGTATGTTTGGGCAGAAATATCACCTTTCCAGGGTGAAATGAATCAGAATATTCAGGCCAATTCTGCTGATGGTTTCAGTCTGGTGTTTGATGTTGGCAGTTTTCCCCAGCATACAGAGGTGGATCTACAGGGAGGCAAAGCTCTAAGTGTTGCAAGAAGCCTTACCCTGTCATGTAAATCCCTCCTCTCCCTTGCTGCTGTAGCCAGTAAGCAACGCCAAGATGTTGCTTTTCCCTGTGAGGATTGGCTAAAACGGTGCAGGGGAGGAGTGATTTCCACTGCAAGGTAAGGCTTCTTGCAAAACTTAGAGCTTTGCCCTCCCTTAGATCTGCCTCTGCCAGCATAGGACCCTACACCTGAAACTGGAAGGAAAGGTAGACTGAAGCAGCATGTTTTATAGCATGATATAACAAAGACGGAATGGTTCAGCACCTTGCCCAACAGGCACTTCCATTCACGATGTAAGACCATGGAGAGTTATAAATTAAGCTGGGGCTGAAGGTGGTGGAGTGCCAGTAAGCATCTCTTAGGCAACCTTTCCAGCAAAGCTAGATTTTCAGCATATGCTTGAGAGGACTGCACAGGGAGATCAGATCAGCTACATGGGAGAGCTTATGTAATTCTGTTCCCAAAAGTAGTTAAAAGGATTTACGTCAGTTTAATACTTATACTAGGTCTAAAGCAGCTGGATTTGGTCCAAGGATTGATTGACAAGGCTTGTGGACGATCGCTTCTTTGTTCAGAGGTCTTACCTGCTGCACTTTTACAGACTGAAATGAGATAGAAATACATTAAAATATAATGCAGTAATTATGAATGGGTTGACAGAGTTCATGATCTTTTTCCATGCCTGCAAGTTCAGCCAAGTCACCTATCGAACAATTCGCTGTGTAACAATGCAACAGACTTGTCAGTCTATTTCAAGCCTACAAGATCTTCCGATAGCACACATTGAGGTGAAAGCCCTTATTCTGCTCAGGCCTTTCTCTACTCCTTCCTCTGTGATTTTTGCTGACTGGGATGGAGCTACTGGAGTTGTGAACTGATGACATACAGCATGGAAAGCAGCCTGGGTCCTTCCCTCTGAGTGCTTCTTGGGACTTACTGAACCACTACATTGACATGATCTTACCTGGACCTTTTATTTGTGTTTCCTTTACAACAGTTGTGTGATGCTGAGGGTTGTTTAGGGATTGCAATCCGTGGAATGGAACCTGCAATGTTTCAATTTGAAGATTGCATTTGCATTTGCAACGTTGTATTTAGATTGCACTAGGCCGGCGTATGCGCCTTACGCCAGCCCAGGAGTGTCGCCAACGCATTTGTGCCGATCCCTGCGTTGGGTGGGTTGACGTAAGGACATGCGTTGATCCAAGGGGCCCCAATCCTGCCTTCACACAGGTAAGGTAGCACTGTCAGAGTTTGACTGCTGTGGGGGTTTGGGGAGGGTGGGTTGGGTGTAGGATGGAGGAAAGGTGGAATGGGGTGGGGGGGAGGCGAGGGGAGGGGGAAACCCAGACCAGGGAGAGGGTGGTTACCCTGGGTAAGTGGCAGCCACCACAACCCAAGCCAGCTGGCCTGCCTGTTCCAGTGTAGGATGGGATTGGGCTGCCTGTATCTCTCTTTTGTAGCTGTGACTTTAAATTTTCTTCCCCGGGCATCGGAATTTGTACAAAAGCTGTGCCAGTGATGTATAAACAATTTCAGTAATAGTTCTCCTGCTCATTAAGTCTGTTTCAGACTCTTAAGTATTATTTGCTGAAATGATTAACATTCTCAGAGTACAAATGGATGACAGTAGCTATGTTGTGGTAAGAACAAATGAAACATAAGCATAATAGTGTGGAATGTTTTATTATGGGCTAAAAATTAAACCGAGTCATTGTTTAAACAGTGGCAAGCACTGACTTGAGACAAAGTAATATTCTTTCATGCTTTTACTATAGGTCGATGATTTCACTTGCGTTATTTTTTTTAAAAGGATCTTTTTACAGGAAGACCTTGATACATGTCAATCAGTTTATGACTCAGTAGCTGACAGTTTAATCAAGCACTTATTCTCCACTTCAAAATTTAAATGTTGTGAATAATTAATTTTAATTACTCAAGTGTCACTTCATCAAAATTCTCTTCTATGGTGATAATCATCCTAGTCATTCCTTTTTTCTCTCATGCACTCAAATGCTATTATGCACACGTTTAATTTCAAATGTGGAATATTCTAGCTAACTTTCTTGACCTTTTGTTTTATATCACACACCAAATAGGACTGTGATTCATTTAAGTATCCTGTGCCTTTTTCCTTCTAGGAGCTCAGAGTGGTGTACTTCATTCTCTCTCCTGCATTTTAGCCTCACAACAACCCTGCGAAGTAGATGAGGCTGAGAGCGCAATCCTAACCTGGAGTTAGGCCGGCACAGTTAGGCCAGCAAGGTTTGGCTGGTGCAAAGGATACCGTAAAGGACATTTGGACCACTCTGGGAGTCAGAGGGGCCAGCACACAGACGTGCGCCATTCTCCCTGACTCCGAGAGTGGTCACAGTGCGCCTTACGGTGTCCCTTGTGCCGGCCAAACTTTGCTGGCCTAACTGTGCCGGCCTAATTCCAGGTTAGGATTGTGCCCTGAGGTAATCCACCCTGTGACCTTCCAAAATGAAGGGGGATTTGAACTGAGGAACCCCAACATGTTAACCACAACACCACAACTACACAGATTTTAAAGCAGCTTTATATGTATCCTGCTATATGTTGTATAAACAGAACTGTCAGTTTTTCAATGTCCCCCCCCCGTTCTCCCCCGTTTTTGAGTTCTGTGTCATGTCTAGTGTTCTATACCCAACAAGAAAACAACCTCAAAACATGCATTTCCTTCCTGGCTTGCTAGTAAGGGATGTAACTTTTCATGACTTTCCATCCTATGGGCCCTCAAGCAATTTTGCAGGATCCTAGATGGAGCTACGTTAAGTTCAGATTAGCAGTGTTTATTTTAATTTACTTGCAGAAGTTCACCTCTCTTATGCTCATAAGGCACCTCCCTTATGAAGAAAGACTGCAGCGTCTGGGGCTCTTCAGTCTAGAAAAATGGCTCCTGAGGGGGGGACATGATTGAGACATAAAAAATTATGCACGGAAGGGATAGAGTCGCTAGAGGGACGTTCTTTCCCCTCTCTCAAAACACCAGAACCAGGGGGCATCCGCTAAAACTGAGGGTGGGAGAGTTAAAACAGATAAAAGGAAATACTTTTTTACCCAGCGGATAATTAATCTGTGGAACTCTTTGCCACAGGAGGTGGTGATGGCATCTGGCCTAGATGCCTTTAAAAGTGGATTTGACAGATTTCTGCAGAAAAAGTCCATCATGGCCTATAGGCCATGATGCATTGTGCAACCTCCTTACATTAGTACTTCAGAGTGCTGGGTGCAAGGGAGTGGCAACAGGATGCAAGCATCTTGTTGTCTACTGAAGTCCCTTAGGCACCTGATGGGCCGCTGAGAGATGCAGGAAGCCGGACTAGATGGGCCTTTGGCCTGATCCAGCAGGGCTTATGTTCTTAAGTTTTCTCTCAACTTATATCAGACCAGGCCATGGTACAAACTCATATAAATTATATTCACTAATAATAACCCCCTTCCTGTGGTACTCTGGGTGTTGTGTGCTCCATCACTCTATGAACTCTAACATGCCTTACCCAACCGTACTCAAGATTGAGCAACCCCTTGGAACGAAGCTACTGAGCAGGAATGCCAACAGCATTTGCTCCAGATCACTATCTCCTCATAAGCATACTATTTTTTACAATAATGAAAAGCAGTCACATGCATTGTAACATGTACTTTGGCCTTGGCAGCAGTGCTGTTCCTGGAAGGGGGAAAATGCTACGTTTTGCAGGAGCTTGTAGAATGGGCCTATGTCTCACCTCCAGAGCCATTCGCGGCTCGGAGAGCAAAGACTCCAAGCTGAATCTCCAAGCCATGAATGGCTCTGGAGGTGAGGGGTGGAGCCATGTTACACAGGTGATCAGGCTCTTGCAAAACCTAGCATTCCCCCCCCATAGGAACACCACTGCTTGGCAGCAGGGAGCAGGAAGTCTGTCTGAAGCCTTTATGAAGACTGGCTCAGCTCATTTCCTGTTATGCTATTCGGTACGTTCAAACCTGTAGTTTTTCTGGTTGCCGTTTCGACATTTCTTTACTACTTTACTTCCACCTGGCATTGTCTGAAGCTGCATGTCAGGTGCCAGAGTGAAGAGGATGAAGCCTCCTATTGCTGCCATCACCACAGCTGGCAGTTAGGCAAGCAGGTTGCAGATTTCACGTATCAATACCATTGTCTATTCGGTGCGGCACAACAGGTCTCCTGCAGAACTTTTTTTTTTGCTGCAGAGCGTGCATTCTTTGCCATGCCTTGGTTTTCCAGACATCGCAGGCACTCCTGGAGCCGCGACAGAAAGTTTGCCTTCTCTGACTTTGGAGCACGGGCTGCATCTCCATTTGGCATTTAATTTCGAGTCCCTGCACATCTGCAGCTCTTCTGGCTTCATCAGTAATCAAGAGCGCTCTCCAGATGACACTGCACCACTCAGCCACACGCTCGCTGCAGCACCAGACTGATTTGCATTCTAGTGCGCAGCACCCAAAGCAACGCACATTTCTCATTTCTGATCAGGAGTTTCATTTCCCATTAACGGTGTCACAATGTGCCATTCCGCTGATTTTCCATTTACGTGTAATATATGGCAACAGAGGTTTTCTCACCCTTTTTCCCTTCTTCGAGAAATTTCCTCCTAGCGCTTTGTATCGTTCCTTTGACTATTTGTAATCTGCTTCTTTTCTTTAAAATAATTGGATGTGCATTAAGATGGAAGTCACTACAGCTTTCAAGAAATTCATTTTCACAATGAAGAGGGTTAATGGATTTTGGAAAGAGCTCATTTGGGGGGGCTGAAATGATTCTGTGGTCAATGAGAAGACAACTTTGTCTTACCTGCAGAATGCTAGCCTACTGGCTTAGATTATTGTTTTCAGCTGTATAGTTTCAACTGCCTACCTAATGCTACAAACTTTCTGTTTTTCAGTCATGAAAATAAAGGCTGTAAACCAGCATTGCAATGGGTCAAAATAAGTAAAATCCCCAAATTTCTCTTAGTGCCATGGCTTGACAGTTAAGCAGGCATGGTTAAAATTATTTTTGTTCTTTAGGTTTGTGTCAGCCCAATCCTATCGCCCACCACCCTACAGCATGCAACCATGCCATAAAGGTGAATGCTAAATATTATGGAGGGGACGAACTGAAGGCAAACCAGAAGTAAATTCATTTTACTTATCTCTGCATAAGCCTACAGGCTAGTTATAGATCTATCACCTTTGCCAGTCATTTTGCTGCTGACATATGTTCAAGGAAAGTTTGGGGCGTTCCAAGGTGGGGATTGTAACCTGGTGTCAACTGCTACCAGGATCCATCCCTACCTACCTGGGGTTTCTGCTCACCCCCGAGACTTCCCTGCCCACAACATGCCCCTGCTGCCAACCTACCAAGGCTGGCACAACCTGTGGTTCACAACAGCAACAGACTGTCTCAGTTTGGCTTGACAGCTCTTTCTGGGCATTGTAAGACAGTAGAGTGCAATCCTAACCTGGAGTTAGGCCAGCACAGTTAGGCCAGCAGTTTGGCTAGCACAAGGGCCACTGTGAAGTGTGTTTGGACCACTCTTGGAGGCAGGGAGGATGGTGCGTGTCTGTGACTCCGAGAGGGGTCCAAACATACTATACCACTTCCTCCAGCCGGCCAAACTTTGCTGGCCTAACTGTGCCAGCCTAACTCCAGGCTAGGATTGCGCTCTGGGACACCCCACCTGCTGTCACAAATGGCCCAAAGGATTGAAGTGTGGGTTATTTTTAGTCAGGCCATCATTTGTGGCAAGCCACAGCCCCCAATCACAAGTGATGTAGTGATTGGCACCAAAGTGCAGACATCTAGTGCATGCCTCTTAGGAACATCAAGGATTGCCTAAGTATGGCTGGGTGGGGCAGAGATGGAGAAAAGAGGCCACCGAGAACGCCACAAGCTGTGGAAGTCAGAGCAGGATAGAAAGCAGGATAGGCAGCTGGAACGTGTGTGCAAAGGAACGTGTGTGCATATACATCAGCCTGCATCTTCTGTGCATTTCTGGGAATTCAATTACAAGCACTCGGCAAACAAAACAAAACACGAACAATTTCAATAATGCAACCAGCTTATGCAGTATATGCCTTGTAGGGGGCCTGAAATGGAAGAATGCGTCTGCTGCCCCCTCGGTTGGTCTCTGGTCCTGTCTGCCTCTTGTGGTTTTTAAAGATGCAGTACATATTTTTTGGATGTAAGGGATTTTCAAGATAATTTTGAATACACATGATTTTAGCTTCAGGCATTGACTCTGAAACATAGCTGTCACACACCAACTGCACATGTATGTGCATTATATCACGTATTTATCTTACGCTCACTTTGATATGTGACATAGAACATAAGAAGAGCTCCTCTGCATCAGGCCACAGACCTGTTTAGGCCAGCTTTCTGTATCTCACAGTGGCCCTCCAGATGCCTCAGGGAGCACACGAGATAACAAGATACCTGCATATAGTTGCCACAACCAGGAGGTTACATACCCTACATGGCTTTTAACTTGTGCTAAATTTTTCTTCTAGAAACCTGTCCAATCCCCTTTTAAAGGCCTCCAGGCCAGATGCCATTACCATATCCTGTGGCAAGGAATGCCAAAGTCTAATTACATGCATGGTAAAGTAATATCTTGTTCTGTCTATTCTTACTCTCCTGGCACTCAATTTTAGAGGCTGGTTTTCTGTGAGAGGGAAAAGAACATCCCTCTAACCACTCTATCCATTCCCTGCATAATTTTGTATGCCTCGATTATGTTCCCTTTCAGGTGCCTTTTTTTAGACTGAAGAGCCCCAAACGCTGTAGCATTTCCTCATAAGAAAGGTAACCTAGCCCAATAATCATTTTGGTTGCTCTCCTCTGCACCCAATCCAGTTCCACTATGTATTTTTTTGAGATGTGGCAACCAGAACTATACACAATACTCCACACGTGAACTTACTATCGATTCGTACAATGGCGTAATAATATTGGCCATTTTATTCTCAATTCCTTTTTTACTGAACCTGAGCATGGAATTGGCCAACTTCATTGCCACCGCATACTGGGTCGACACTTTCATTGAGCTGTTCACTAGCACCCCAAGATCTCTCTCCTGATCCATCTCAGACAGCTCAGAACCCATAAGCCTATGTGTTAAATTTTGATTTTTTCCCCCAATCTGCATTTACTTATATTGAAGCACATCTGCCATTTTGCTGCCCATTCCCCTAGTTCCTTCTGGTTTTCACCGCCATGAAAAGTTAAGTGTCATCTACAAACTTGGGCACCTTGTCTGCAGAGCCTAGGCATGACTGAGTTCAGTGACTGTTGTTTCCTAGTAATTGTGGTGGCAGTCATTTTTAGAGTCCAGAAGAGACAACTGAAACATAAAGCATTATAATGAACATATGTGAACACTCCTGAAAGATGGAGGAGCCATAGCTCAATGGTACAGTCTCTGCTTTACATATATAGGGTCACAGGTCCTAGCATGTCCAGATAGGACAGGGAAATACCTTTGTCTATGTCTCTGGAGAGTTGCTACCAGTTGATGGAGATAGCTGTTGGAGTAGATGGACCAGTGGTCTGACTTGGTACAAGACAGCTTCCTGCATGATACAGTACATATCTGGAGGAAAAGTCCATCATGGGCTATAGGCCATGATGGGTTGTGCAAACTCCTTGCATTAGTAGTAGGCTACTTCAGAATGCCAGGTGCAGGGGAGTGGCAATGTAAGTGCAAGGATGCAGATGTTGTCTCTTGGGCTCCCTGAGGCACCTGGTGGGCCACTGTGAGATATAGGAAGCTGGACTAGATGGGCCTTTGGCCTGATCCATGGGCTCTTCTTATGATTTTTAAAAGACATCTCCAACATTTCTCAAGAGGCAAATAGGGGGCAGTGTTGTACCAGTGTTGTAACCAGTGCTGTTGCCATTAATATAGCACACATAATAGTTTCTCATTTTTCCTTCTTTGCAAACATGTTGTCTGCATAACTTGTGACCCACCTCATTGTGCCCAACTTCCATGTATTGTGCTTGCCAAGTACTTGACAACTCCCACTGTTTTTGTAGTTCCAGCAGGCAGTAAAACCCAGATATTTGCGAAGTGATAGTTGGCTATTATATATGGCTGCTTGGGATAAACTAAATTAGGAAAAAGGGAATCAACCAGAGTCCCATTTTTTGTGCCTTTATAGCTACAAAATGGCCTAGAAAATGCAAGAAATCCTCAAACAACCAATGCTAATGGATGTTTCTCAGAGTGCAATCCTAAACTGGAGTTAGGACAGCACAGTTAGACCAGCAAAGTTTGGCCTGCACAAGGGCCACCATAAAGCGCGTTTGGACCACTCTCGGAGTCAGGGAGGATGGCGCACGTCTGCGTGCTCGTCTCTCAGCCTTGAGAGTGGTCCAAACATATTTCACAATGTCCCTTGTGCTGGCCAAACTTTGTTGGCCTAACTGTGCCGGCCTAACTCCAGGTTAGGATCATGCTCTTAAACTATCCACTTTCCTTTACACCATTTTTTTTATGGGTGCTTTCCTATTCACAGTGGATCTAGATTTTGCATAGAATTCATTTGGTTTAGAAATATAAATATTAGTCATTTGAGAAGCTGTTCAGGATGGTAGAAAAGTTTGCCCAAAATTCAAGCCAATATGCTAATGACCCTACAATCTCCAACAGAGGCTTGAGCCTGTTGACATTTATGCTAATGACCTGCAAAGTTTGCAGAAGCTTCTCAACTCCAAACTTCTATGCTAATAGACTAGGAAAAATTGACAGAGTCCACGTGCCCTACTGAGACATATGTTAAACCAGCAGAAAAGCTTGTGGAAGCATCCAAGGCTGTTGCTGATTTCCGGGCAGATAAGCTTGCAGGCAAAGGAAAGGGGAGGCCAGGCAGACTGTGGCATTAGTTTTGCACAGCAGATTTCACGGAAGCCACATGCGCTATCTGCTCTGCTTGCGCAACTACTACAGTATGTTTGTGTGTGTGCAGTTGTTTTGTGTGCTCCTGTAGTATGTGAGTACATGTGTGCATTATTACCATGGAGGATGCTTCATGAGCAATGTCACCCCAAATTCCCATGGACCAAGGAGTAGTCCAGCACCCTGTTGCCCACAGTGATCCACCATCTCTGGGAAGCTCACAGGCAGGAGAGAAAGGCACACTTCTCTCCCACCGTTGCTGCCCTGCAGTTAGTATTGGGAGGCATACTACTGCTGGGAATGGAGCTCATCTGAAAGAAAGCAAAGTGCAACTTGGCCAACAGATGTTCTACATGGCTTATCATGTCCTGTGTGGGATTGTTAGAAATGAAAAATGGAATTTGTCTTGCATTTTACTCTGTTAGAGCACAATCCTAACCTGGAGTTAGGTTGCCACATTTAGGCTAGCAAAGTTTGGCTGCTAGAAGGGACACCATAAAGTATATTTGGACCACTTGCGGAGCCAGCACACAGATATGCACCATCCTCCCCGACTCCAAGAGTGGTCCAAATGCACTATATGCTGGCCCTTGTGTTGGTCAAATTTTGCTGGCCTACCTGTGCCAGCCTAACTCCAGGTTAGGATTGCATTTGCAGACATATTGGAGGGCCACACCATTCCTCTTCACCCCTCTTCTCCTTTTCTGTGTATGCTGGGCTTGGATACAAGGGAACTATTGGCTCGCCCACCCCTACTTCTCAGTATCCTGTGATGTGTATGTCATTTTGGAAGTGACCGACAATGTCAATGTACCTCCTTTTAAACAGATGTGCTGCATGACTGTTTATTGCATATTGGTGCTGCCAGCACAAATATATTGAGGACTTGTGCATGTGACAACAGTGCTGGATGCAGATATGTTGATGGCAGGAACATTCTGAGGGTAGGAGGGTGAGGAATGGGGAGGATCAGGGCTGGGCGTAGGACAGGCAGAAGGTGCTTTGAGGACCAGAGAGGGTGGAACCTGGTGGCAGCAGTGCATGCTGGGATGTGATCCCCATTTGTCCAGCCCAACATGCCCCTTGCTTCTCCTTGGATTTACACCAAAAAAAAATAGCTGACATGAGTCTAAGGAGACCTCCTGGTGACTAATCAGTCCAGCAGGCCTAGCATGCAGTGTGAGCTCTGTTGGCGATGCTGCATGCTATGGGCTGTGTGGGGGATAGGATTGGGCTGCACAACAAATCTTTACTTAAAGCTGTCGAGGGGTTCTTCTTGGAAACGTGCAATTTTAAGCGGAACCACTGAAAACAAAACCAATTTTACCATGGGCTAACTGAAATATGTAAGCAACAGTTAGTTTCTGCAAGATATTTCTGATCACAAAAACGTCACCAAGCTTCTAAACAAGAAGACCATAAAGCACTTCTAATATTCAATACTGAAATAAATGTGAGCTTTCTGGGCCAGAGAAAACCCATGTAGTTGTAGACCAGGGGAGAACGTACAGACTCCACACAGAGTGGGTGGATGATCAGTGGGTGAAGACTTGGACGCAGGCATCACGCAACATGCTGCTTAGGTTTTTCACCCATCCCAGATCACCTGATTGAAAGAGAGATCTGCTTGTGGATGTCTGGAAATTCCACATTTAGAGTGCAATTCTAACCTGGAGTTAGGCCAGCACAAGTGAAGCCAGCAAAGTTTGGCCGGCACAAATGACACCGTAAAGTATGTTTGGACCACTCTCGGAGTCAGAGAGACCAGCACACAGACATGCACCATCCTCCCTGACTCCGAGAGTGGTCCAAACATACTTTACAGTGTCCCTTCTGCCGGACAAATCTCGCTAGCCTAACTTGTGCCGGCCTAACTCCAGGTTAGGATTGAGTTCTCAGTCTACTGCCTCTACTGTCATTTTAGGCAAATCACAAAAAGGCTCTGCTTCACTCAAGCAGATAGCTCCCTACTGGAGCATAAACACATTACATTTCGATAAGCTCTCATAAAAAATACCAACCTAAACATACACGCAGCAGTGGAGAAAATACATACCATCGTTTCCTTGGAGAAAATTCTCATATTATTAGCTCTGTCAGGATTCATTGATCTATACAGAATGATAGCTCTTCAGGATACCATAACACAAAAGGAATAGTCTACGGAGAGCAGTCCAGTTCCTGCATCTAGTCTGGATAAAGAGCAATGGTGCTGCAAACTCTCAGCACAGTTGACATCAAACCATTGGCTTTGTTTTGCCTTCAGTCATCCTCCACCCCAAACGCCATGCACGTACTTTTCATGAAAGTGTGGTCGGAGTAAAGGCAGCACTCCTGCCTCACCAGACCTGGTCTCTCCTAGTGGCAGAGCTTTCCAAACAATACCACTGGCTCCTCAACAGATAGGAGCCGGTACAAAGGGAATGCATCACGGAATAATAGAAAACCAGAAGGGTGTACATGCAAGTCAAGCCCTCCTGCCTATGTGATGTTTCTACTTTTCTCTCTCTCCCCTTTTTTTCAGCCTGTCAATTGTGTTTGCTTGTTTGCTTGCTTCTAGCCCATTCCCAATTCTGAGGAAGGCACTCTCTTTTCATTGGGGAGGGAGGGAAAGAAAGATGGCTGGAGGAGCCATTGGGGGAACGCACAGAAGAGATTCTTCTCTGCATCAGCCCTTTTTATAGATGCGAGTCACACCATGTTCCTTTTAAAGTTCCATGCACTGTCATTCACTGGATGCCTTACCCTGGCGTTGAAAGCTTCTTGGCTTGGCCCCTGAGATTGCTCGCTCTGTTTGACGTGTTTGGCTTTCATTCCTTCACAATAACACACAGCCCTCAGGAACCCAGGCTTTTCTCCTTTTTTCTATCCAATTTAAACATTAAATTGCAGTATGCTAGTCATGGTTTCCTGCATTTCTGCCCTCCGTATCATAGCATGGCACTCATACATGAAACCAATCTTTGAAATACTGGCTTTTGTGAAAGCCAAGATTAAAAAGCACATGCATTCACATATGGGGGGGGAGGTGTTTACAATTTTGTTCTTATGTTAAAGTATTTTGGTCCATCCATCCTAACTAATGACTGTTCAAAGGCAGCTAACAACACATTAAAAGCATTGAAACCCCAAAGCAATAAAACAAAAAAATACTGAAACAATTCCTAAAACAATGTAAAATATCTGACGCATCTAAAATAGTGATTCCCAAACTGTGGGTTGGGACCCACCAGTGGGATGTGAAGCATCTGGAGCAGCCATATTGAAAATATGGAAAGATGGGACACTGGAAAGCGGGAGGGCTGTGTGGTTGTTTTGCCTGTGTCAAGGTTATAAATAAGCTTTTTTTGTTTCTTCTTCACTTTGCTATTGGAAAATGACTGAGAAATAACCCAACTGATTGCTGCATTCTCTAGCAGGCTCTGGCGTCACAATGACGGCACGTCTAGTCACGACATCACTTCCGGTGGGTCTCGGACAGATTGGCATTCTAACAAGTGGGTCCCGGTGCTAAAAAGCTTGAGAACCACTGATCTAAAATATAATAATACTAACGTATCTCTACACTGTTTCTAGAATGAATATTTGCCCAAATAAAGAGTTGACGGCAGCAGGGGGGATGAAATTTGCCTCCAAAGGGCGATAATTCCTCACCTGAACCATAGAGAAGGCCCTCAACATGCCAGAAGTTGGTGAAATGAAGAGGAGAAAGGAAGTAGCCAGTGTGTTTTGATTTCAGAATGGGCACTCAGCACTTTGAATTGGGCTTGGAGACAAACAGGAAGCCAGTGACCTATTTGATATAAGGAAGTCTCTCTCCCTCTCTCTCTCTCTCTCTCTCTCTCTCACACACACACACACATGCGTGCATGCATACACACACACACTCACTCACTCACTCACACACACACACACACAAACACACACACACACACAACTTTACAAAACACTTCAGAGTAGGGAAGACTCTCTCATTTATGAATCCATTGTCTTTGGCCTAAGATGGGCCTCATAAGACTTTTTGCCTCAACTTCTCCAAATTTGAAATGCTCCATGGTTTGGCTTGAGCCTGCCAAGGCGTAACAGGGCTGAGTGTGTGCACTAATGGTCTCTTGTCTTTCAAGAATCCTGCCCAGAGTACAACTACAGTACTCTGGCGAAAGCATTACGTCCAGTATGTCTTCTGAAAGAGCGTTGTCTTAGAATACTTCGTTCTTCCAATGCAGTTCTGCTGGTACGGCAGACAAGCATTGAATGGTTAAAAACAAATTCATTTTGATCTGTGCAAATGAAGCTGAGTTCTTCCACAACAATATGTGCCTTTCTGAATGGTTGATAGGTTCACGTCCGTGTGCAGCATTTGTTTTCTTGCAAATGAAAATGTAATTAGAACTTCCCAGGGACAACTCAATTATGGTTAAAAAAAAAAAAACACTGCAGGAAAAACAGGAAAGCGGTAAACCAAAGGTAACTAAGGCTGCAGTCCTAACCAACTTTCCAGTGCTGACATACAGTATCTGTGCCAATGGGGCATGTTCTGCATCCTGTAGTGGAACAGTAGTCATGGAGGCCTCCCCAAGGTAATGGAATGTTTGTTCCTTTACCTCAGAACTGCATTGCCCTTACCCCAGTGCTGGGAAGTTGGTTAGGATTGAGCCCAAATCCCACGGAGCAGGTGGATCAGAAGCTAAACAATTGTGGTGGCACTGCTGGACCCTCCATGTGTTCATGCAAGCAGGGGTGGCCATACAATTGGGCTAGAACGGAAGATACCTTATAGGAATCTAGCCTTTGCCTGAGATTGATTGAGCAATGTCACTTTAGCGACTACCCTGCCCACTCTTCCACAGAAGGCGCTCCTCACACCTGTGACATCATGGTGAAGACTGTACACTGTCACTAACTAATTTCTAATTTCCCTTCCTTCTGGCGACTCATCATTCAGCCGGCAGAACTATTAGAGACTCTTCCTCTTCTGCGGAGTAGTCAGGCACCACAAAGCAAAATAAATGGCCACAGAGAGTCGAGAGCCAAGATGTCTCATACAAAAGTCAATTTCCTCTTCATTTGTGATGTCTCTTTTTTTTATTATCTCCTCAGTCCTGACTGAATTACATTTTTTACCATTAGCCTATGGCTGGGATAAGGTGAGACTTCATTATATGTACAGTGGAAGTGCCTGGATGACAAATTGCAAAGGTTAGGCAGGGTGGATTGGGTGTGATGGAGTGAAGTGCGATCTGTGTAATGACCTTAGAGAAGGCACCAGGTGGTGCCAGGATGCGGTTTTGCACAGGTGCCTTGCTTTGCTGGGCCAGGAGAAAAAGAAAAAACACTGACTGCTGGAAGCTCACAGGCAGCACCACTGACTCCCATCCGGAAGTCAGAAGCATCCTTTGGGATACTCCAGACCTGCTTTTGTTGTGTTGTAACACCAAGGCAAAATTAATTATGAACTTTAAGACCACAATGCCTTTCATTTGGGCCAAAAGGAAATGTTCAAATTAAATTGATTATAAAAATGGCAAATAGTACTGACGATGCAATCCTCACCTGGAGTTAGGCCATCACAGTTAGGCCAGCAAAGTTTGGCTGGCACAAGGGCCACCGTAGAGTGCATTTGGACCACTCTCAGAGTCAGAGAGGCCAATCCCCCTGACTCTAAGAGTGATCCAAATGCGCTTTATGGTGGCCCTTGTGCCAGCCAAACTTTGCTGGCCTAACTGTGCTGGCCTAAATACAGGTGAGGATTGCACCCTGAGAGTTGAAATACTATTTTTTTTTTAAAAAAAAAATGGGTGCCAATGTTTTTCAAATGTAAAAAACTCTTTTCCCTGCTGTCCTGCCTTCGACTGGAATGAAACAGGATGGCAACAGAGCTGTCTTTTCAAATGCCTCTTGCTCCTAAATTCCTTAGGTGGCATCCACAGTGCTGCCTATGGAAGGAGTGTGAGCCAAGGTATTGCTCTGCAGTGCTGGGCATGTGCTGGTGGCAGAGGAACTCGTGCAAGACATCATGCATTGAACTTGTGCAAAAGGTAGTACTGTGCAGCGTTCTTCTAGCACAAGAATGACTCTGGCACTGTGGGGGATATTTCAGCATCAGAAACTTGGGGCAAAATCATTCCACATGCACAGGAGCATTTTTGTGAGCAGAAGACAACTCTGGATCTCCACCTCTTGTATTGCGTGCTACAGTATGTGCAGAGAAGGCGGCTGGTTAGAGGGAAGCAATTTCAAGTTGCTTCCTTGAAAGAAGCCACTCTGCTAAAGAAAGAAGAGGACCCTGCTAAACTGTTGCCCTTTGCCCATTGCTTTTCCTCCACAGCCAGCCCATTTGCAGCAGCTCTGCCCTCAGCTACCTCCAAGCCTGAAAGTGAAGGCACTATTATTTGGGGGAAGAGGCTGTAGCTCCAACTGACAGAGAGAATTGGCACTCATCTCCTGCCTATTACATTTCTGCAGGCATGCCCCAGTATCCACTGATTTGGTATCCAGTTTCAGTTATCCACTGATACCATAGATACTGGGACACCTATTAAAAAGATAGAGGAACATTAAGCAAATCTCTTTTTACCTTGTTGCAGCAAAATGACAGAAGTTCCTCTGTCTTTAAAAAGGCATCCCCAGTATTCACCGTTTCAGGTATCCACGGTGGGGTTCAGAAAAGAACTCTAGCAGTTACTGGGGCATGTCTGTATTTGAAATTGCCCAAGTCCCAGTATTGGGCAGTGACGAAGTTTGGCGATTTTAGTCTGCTGCCATCTGTTGCACTTCCACGCTTCATAGTTTTAATAGCACCAGATCACACCAAAGACAGAATCAGTAGTGTAGCTAGAGGAATGCAGCGCAGTAAGTATTGCGGGTGCTGCAATGAACCGTGTAAGGGGCCTCTTCCACTTGCTGTTGGAGCCATTCTGGGCAACAGTAATGCTGCAGGCGCTCACTGAACCAAATGGCATCTCCTGAGCATCTCCTGTGTGTTACTGCCTGAAATGGCTCTGACAGTGAGTGGGAGTGGCCCCTTACACAGGGCACTGTGGTGCCTGCAGTACTTACATGTTGCCCCCCCCTCTGGCTACACTACTGGGCAAAATTCACAGTGAATTTGACGTGACCCGATCAGTGAAATAGCTGGAGGAATCTCCTAATATCAGGACACATTTTTAGGGGGTGGGAGGATGGGATTGTGTGTAAATGGGGGATGGGATTGGGGCAGGAACAGGATTGTGCACTCATACCTTGAGATGAATGTGGAGGAGAACTAACAGCATTTTGGAAGTGGAAAGCTTTATGCATTAGCCAAGTTTCTCAAGGTGGGGCCAAGTTTGGTGAAAGCATTTCTAAGAAAATCCTTGTGCTTAATTTGTAATTGCATGGTGGGAAGGTATTCTTCAGTACTGTATAAAGAACATTGTCAAACAGAAGTGGCCAGATTTTAGAAAACAATCAATATGCTGCAGTAATCAGAGTGCATTTTAAAACTTGGTTATACTGTACAGCTTTATTCAGAACCAATTCTAGCTCCACCTGGATTAACAAAACACTGAAGGCTCACGGAGCGAATCATTGCAAAATTTTTGTCAGGATGAAAATGAACTCTGCTGGCTGAAGACCTGATAGTGTTCCAGGGGGAAGCTTTTCCTTTTCTTTGTGATTGATGCTACCGCTACCATGTCTGCTTGCTTTGGGAGAATTTGACAAGCTGGCTTCAGATGAAGGACTTGTGTTAGTTGGTCTGATGCACAGGGAATATTTGTCATAGTTGGCCTCTTAGGCAGATACACTGTGTGTTAGAAAGTGATGGGAAAGACCAGTCTGGGAAATAACAAGATACAGTGTAAGTCAAGTAGCCTTCCTAGGGGAAAGTGAATCTTAAATGAAGCTTAAAGGGCCAGTATAGGCAAGAAATGTCTGACTCACAATACAGTAAAGATGACTGTAGACATTTTCATTCAATGTCGTATGTACAATATGGTTTCCAAAAGCAACGATCATTCCTGGTCCAAGACCAATTCTGAACTGTCAGAGAGGTGGGAGCCCATTTATTTTTTTTAGTGTTAGGTAGTTGGGCAAATGTTTGATGATTGACCTCATTCTTCTTTGTTCCAGAAAACCATCAGGATGATGTAGTCAGCACTAAATGGTAATTTGCCCAAGCAACCCGCAAAGTAAAATTTTGCAACCTGTACCAACTATTCAGATTGACCCTGCAAGCCTATGCATGTCTACTCAGAAGTAAGTCTTATGTGTTCTTATTTTCCCAAGAAGGTGTTATAGAATTGCAGCAGGGCAGCACAATCCTATCGAGCCCTTTACGTCGACACTACGCCATAGCGTCGATGCAAGGGGTGGAGCACAGGTGTAGAGGCACCGATTGGCACCCCTGCATCAGCGCTCAAGCAAGAGGACTGGCACTGCAGGCAGTGCCGGTCCCGTTGTGCCCACGCTGAGCCTCTCTTGCATTGGTTGAAGCCGGGCAGCAGGAGGGAGGCTCCATGTGGAGGCGGCAGCGGGATTGGTCGTGGGAGGGAGATTGTGGGCGGGGGGAGCCCGAGATATGAGCAGGCTTGGGGGCAGCCATACGGCTGCATCCTAAACCAGTCCGTGAAGCCGCACAGCCCCAATGTGGGCCACATGGTCTCCTTGGATCTGTGCCTGCTAGTGAACAGGTGCAGATCCGAAGATTGCATAGGGGAGGCTGCAGCCTCTCTACGGTAAGCCTCTGTCCCCTAACCAGCATCGGATAAGGCGCTGGCCCGTTGGCCTCGCCAGTCCGGCACTGCTTAGGATTGCACCCTGAGGTACTTTGCATAGCACCTCTTATTATGGGCACAGTCCTAACCTGGAGTTCAGCTGCCACAAGTCGTTTGTGCCAGCCCAGGAGCATCACAAATGTGCTGTGAAGTGCGTTTGGAGCACTCTCAGAATCAGAGAGGATGGCGCACTGAAAGCTCTCTGGAGCTCGAAGCTGACCCTAGTTCATTTGATCAATCCACAAAAACTCACAGCATAATAAACAATAATATCATAATAATAATTATTATTATATCATAATAATAATATCAATAAAATAATTAGTCTTTAAGGTGCTATAGAATTCTCATAATATTCTCAGCTTCAAAGGATCAGGGTGCAATCCTAACCAACTTTCCAGCACTGGCATAGTGGTGCCAATGGGGCATGCGCTGCATCCTGCAGTTGGGGGGGGGCAGTCACAGAGGTCTCCTCAAGGTAAGGGAGTGTTTGTGAACTTACCTTGGAGCTGCCTTGCTCTTACCCCAGTGCCGGAAGGTTAGGATTGAGCCCTCATCCTAATAAGTTAGCAAACCATGACTTCCAATTTACAGAAGCCATGTTGATATTACCTCAATAGCACATTTTTTACTTATGTAAACAACAACAACCACCCTGGCTTAAATAATTATTCTGTTGCCAGCCTGGCCTGCATTAATGGCACAGTTCTACCTGGTCCAGATCTTGTTGCTGCATCTCTTCTTCTGGCGCGAATTGTCATAAAGCAGTCAGTGCCAGCTGCAAAAGGTGCTCTGGCATGGTACTACACAGGGATGCTGGCGGGAAAGCTGGAGGCTTCCTACTCATGCCAGTGGATCCAGAGCTACTCACCAGTGAAGGTGATGGGGGAGGCAGGAGAGAGTGGGGACCATGGTCAAGGGAGGGCAGAAGGGTGACAGGGCAGGGGACAGGCATTTTGGATCTAAAAAGGGGACATGATTGGGGGCAACAGAATCCAATTCGCCTCCCTAGACTCAGGGCGTAATCCTAACCAATTTTCCAGCACTGGGGTAAGGGCAATGCAGCTCCGAGGTAAGGGAACAAACACTCCCTTACCTTGAGGAGACCTCCATGATTACTCCTTGTAAACAACTGGCAAAGCAACTATAGGCCTAACGCCATCTTACTAGGCCTGAGTCCATCTTAAAGGTGTCTAGGCATAGGAAGTTAAAATTGCTGGCGCAACTCCAAGCGGCCTGTACAAGGCTGACCTGCCTGGGGATAGGAGTTAGGATCCAGCATAAGTGCTGTGTCTACACTCCACCCCTCTCCCTGGAGAAATTGGCTTTCACCAATCTGATAGTTCAAAATTGGTCTTGGACCAGGAATTACAGTTGCTTTTGTAAAGGTTCCAGTCACCGTATTGTCCTGCCTCTGTTCCGTTCCACCTGCCTCCCTTCTTCCTCCAGCCCTCTCCAGGGCCCAGCGCCAGCCTGACTCAGCTAGTAGTGTCCCAACTTACTGGTGGCCTCTTCAGGCCAGCGCAAGTGCCTGTGCCAACCAGATCCCTCCCAGAGTGGTGCAGATGTGCCTTATGGCACCTTTGCAACAACCTTTGGCTGGAGCAACTGACTTGCACCATCCGAACGGGTGCTCAGGATTGCACCCTAAGTTTCTTACATGTCCAAGCAGTTACTAAAAATTGCCCTTTCTATTTTTTTCGGAAGGGTGGCAAGAGCAGAACCGTATTGTAAGTGTACAACACTCTCTCTGAACATTTAATACAGCAAGGTCCGCAGCCATTTGAAAAAAAAAAAGGCAGAGATTTAAACAGTCATTTCTTTTTCTTTTTTTTCTAAAACATGCTGGGAAAATTGAAGTGCACATGATCAGACAATGGGCAAATGTTTTGATTTGTTTTTCTTTCCTTATGATGAGAAAGACGGGCTGTTTTAGTAATATTCCTATGCTGATTGAAGTTATGTGAATGTACATGACATTTAAAGCTGCTATTCCGCAACTCAGGGGCCCAGTCCTAACCAGTTTTCCAGCACTGATGCAGCCATAACATAGCCCCAAGATAAGGGAACAAACATTCCCTTGCCTTGAGGAAGCCTCTGTGACTGCCCGTTCTCTGCAGGATGCCATATATGCCCCATTGGCATGGCTGCATCAGTGCTGAGAAATTGGTTGAGATTGGTTCCCCTGAGTTATGTAATATCAACTTTAAATGTCATGTGCATTCACATAGCTTCACTCAGCATTCACTCAGTATGCAGTTTAAGAAGCACCTCTATATTCATTCTCATTCATGTTTTCACTAGTCAGGGCCATTTTGACATGTTTTCAATGGGATCTAATCAGTGATGGGATCTACAAACGACCTGGGGGAACGCTGGGCGGGACTTCCGCGGGGCTTCCGCGTGATTGGCTGCCCATCCGCAGCATTCTGCAGCTGTCCTGGCCTGGGGGGGGCTGCCCCCAGTTAGCGCACCCCACCACTGCTCGTCCAGGCACCCGGCGCGACCCTCACCCATCCTCCGCAGCGAGCAGGAGCCCCCCCCCCCCCGAGGCCAGGGCAGCTGCGGATCGCCGCGGACGGGCTGCCAATCACCCGGATGTCCCACCTAAGTCCCGCCCAGCGTTCCCTCAGGTCGTTTGTAGATCCCATCGCTGGATCTAATAGATAGGGCCTGCCCATGCATGAGACCAACCTGAGGCAATCACCTGAGGCAGCAGGTTGGCAGAGACCCCCCTCTTCTCTGTCCGCTCGCTTCCATTCATCCTGGATCGTCAAAGGGAGAGGGGGACAAAAGGAAGTGTAGAGGAGAGGAGTTGCTCTAGCCTCCTCTTCCCATTTCCTCTTCTGCTCCACCCCCCCTCTTCCTTTTCCAATCCAGGGAGTGGGAGGGGCAAAAGGTGGCACATCCCCAGGTAAGGGGGAGCAGCATTGGACTTGCCATGTCAAGCACTGAGAGGTCTTGGGCCAGTCCGGCTTTAGAGATGCTGGATTTCTCAAAGAAGGATGCTCCCTATACTGTGTAGAATTACAGAGATGGAATGGAGCAAAACACCATCAAGTTCAACGTACTGTGACTACTTGCCGGTATTCGTTTTGTCGGTATTTGGCGGCTTCAAAGCATCTCATTTTTTTTATTTATTTTTTTAAAAGGCATCATATAACCAATGTTAGCTGGTTTTCTAATACGGATCTTGTGCCTTTGAAAGCAGCCTGATATGCAGAAATTTGGAAAATAATGCTTTTCCTGGCATGGGAATGAAGTGATTGGGAAAGGCTCTACCAGCTTAATTTCTGCAGCTGCTAAAAGGCATGGGAGCCCAGCCAAAAGATTGGGAGGGGGGGAAGCTGGCAACCCTATCTAATTAAAAGGCTGAAGCTACGTCAGGACTGCTACCTTCTGAGGAGGAGGAGGAGGAGGAGGAGGCTCCTGTGCCTTTAACAGATGCAGATGCATAGCATGTCAAACGTTTCCTAGTCGTGCCATTGCCATCCCTATTTCTGGCAATGGGTGGCATTAAGCTGGTGCTGCAATGAATTAACATAAGCAAAAAACAATTGTGGTTTTGTTTACATTTCTAGGAGAGGTGGTAAGCGGCGCATGAAGATCTATTTCTCACCCACTGATCTTTTTTCTTTGTGACTGTTGCTTTGGATTGGAGCAATTATTTATTAGAGAAATTGCAGCTGCCACTCTTTGGTCTTTGGAAAGGTCAGAGGAGCAGAGTCCAGCCTGAGTTCCTCCCCCTGCACTAAACCATCTGTTCCTCCATTAATAGAACCATAAAGTGTTCAAGGTACACTAGAGCCACACATCTTTCTCCACTGGATAATTATGATCTTTTAATTCTCCTAATACCTTAGGAAGCGAACAAGAGCAAAACCTTCCAATCTGTGTCCGCTCAGCATTAGAGAGATGTTTGGATTTGTTTCCTGCAAACTTCCTGCTGGCTTGGCAGTGCCAGCCTTCACATGTGTGACAAAGGAGCTGAAGGATAGGACCGCAGGATGACAGCCAGGGGATAGTGATGTCTCTCCTCAAACGGAAAGCGCAAGCCAGAGCAAAAAAATAAGAGGCTATAAAAGACTTCCTGGCAAATTGCAGAGCTGGGCAGTGGGCAGCCAAAAACACTCCCATTATAGAATCAGCCAGCAAAAAATAGGGGGAAATACAAGAGAATAAGAAATAAAAATGACCAGGCAGAGTGCCATGAATAATATTTGAATTATAAGGAAGAAGCAGTGTGTATCACTCCTCCTGCCAGGATTTCCTCCATTCTCATTTGTATGTACCAGGCATATCCTTACACGTACCCATAAAGTAAAACCCAGCCACCTTAATTCCTCAAGCTATTAAACATTCATTAAAAAAACCCCTCTTAATTCGCAGCTGTAACACATGAGCAGAAGCAGAATATTTCATCTGGCTTGTTTTTACTTTTTTGTTTTCTTAAGCCCATAATATTTGAGGCACAGGTATTAGTCACGCCTTTTCAAGCAGGACCAAAACACTGATGTTGAAATTGGCATTCACAGTCCACAGGCCCTCTGTAGTCAGCCAGCCAAGAACAGACCTCCATGTTGCTCGGATGAGCCAGCAAGCCTGACTAGGAGACTTTTATAAAGGCCAGGGAGTATCACTGCACCTGTTTTGCTATTGCTGTATGAAGCTTTCCTTGAGTGACCTCCTTGGAGTTCCATCTTTTTGTTAGAGCTGGGCAGTTGTATGCAACTTCTCTTTGCAGCACTCATACATAGATAGGATACTGGACTATACATAGATAGTACCATATAAAATCATGTATAAGTCGAGAATTTTATGCCTAAAAATTGACTAGAAAAACCTGGCCCCGACTTATATTGGGGGGACACAGTGAATACTTTCAAGTCACATGCTGGGTGGATGGCCAAGCTGTTCTGAGTAAGCCAGGGAGCTGCAGAGCCTTCTGAGCATGCTCAGCGTTGAGCATGCTCAGAAGCAGCTGAGGAAATGGAGGGAGTCCTATGGAAAGTGAAACTGAGCCACAGTGCGTGTTTACTCGTGAGTCTTAGATGCCATGGTGTGTTGGAAAGGGTAGGCTGAGAGGAATGCAACGATGCCAGAATGGTCCAGATCTGATGAACGTAGGGCCCAAAAACACTTGAGAAGAAAGTCCCTTCCTCTAAGCTGAGAAGTATTGAAAGTGAAACGGCGCGACAGGGTTGCGTTTATTCGTCAGTAAGTGTTTACTGAAACACGTGAGCTGAATTCAGCAGGGCTCTTCAACCTCTGCATGTGAGGATTGTGCATTCACTTGCAAAAGATAAACGGGCTGCTTGGAAAACAGGCTCTTTTCAGGATGAGCTTTCAGACCATGTGCTCTCTTTTGTTCCAGACGCTGTGCTGCTGGGGTACTGTGCAAACTATTGGGGGGGGGGAATGGCTCTTTTATTACTCCCAAGTAGTACTCCCAGGCAGGTATGCTGCTCTTCTCTCAAGACATATAGGAGAATCTGAGGGAAAAGGAGGCAACACACACCCTGCCTCTTCCTTGCAAGAACATAAACCAATTTAGGGAGAAGGGGTAATTGTTATGGAAATTGCAGAAGGTTACAAAATGATCTAATCCAAAGAACTGCAGATGCCACTAAGTTTCCCCCTCGACTTATCCACAGGGCATGGCAAATTCCATGATTTTTGGCTTAAAACATACCCTCAACTTATCCATGAGATCGACTTATACTTGAGTATATACGGTATGTATGTAATGTGTGGTCTGCGACACTGCTTAAAATTTAATCTTTTTCTACCAAGGATGCGTTAGAGCAACATTGGTAGAAATACAATCTTCAGCACAACATTGGTAGAAAATTGGATCCTCAGGGTGCAATCCTAACTGGGAGTTAGTCCGGCACAAGAGCCATCACAAAGTGCATTTGGACCACTTTCAGAGTCAGGGAGGTTAGCGCACATTTGTGTGCTGGCCTCTCTGACTCCAAGAGTGGTCCAAACATACTTTACTGTGGCCCATGTGCCAGCCAAACTTTGCTGGCCTAACTCCAGGTTAGGATTGTGCTCTCATTTATGTGACACTGATCTATTCCTGAGAGCCAATAGAACAAGCCTGAAAAATCGGTAACCCACTAAACCAAAGCAAGCCATGTGTTATCACATACCATGTGCTTCATAATTTTTTGATGATCCCACTCTGTAGTGCCACTATACTTGGCTGATGCGCAGTTTTGTGCATCATACATTGTGCAGGCCTGGAACAGAGTCAATTCAGGATCATCTATTTCAAACCCTTTCAGCATGTGTCAGCAGCATTTTTAATCAATCCATGGCTAAGCTTCAGCCACAATGATTGTCATGCACTGACCTTGTTTTAAGTGAATTCCTATGCCGCACACTGAACTCAGCATGGGTTGGGTTTTAGCCTATTACAGTAGTGGTGAATTTTGGATGGTTGCAATGATGTGTCTATCTGTGATGAGTCTATTTCATGATGTGTCTATTTCATCTATGTGAAATGTGTCTATTTCATGATGCCTATCTGTGCTGGTTTAGGATAACAACACGGCAAAGGGTGGGAAGGAATGGAGTCATCTGTAATTTCATAGGCATTATCAAGCGGATGCCTTTGACACTCACACAATAATGTTCCAGACAGAACATCATATCCAAATGGTTACTTGGGGAAATAATATCATTTTTCTAGGAACTGACTATTATAATGATGATGAAATTATGAATATTTATATTCCGCTTTTCAACAAACAAAAGTTGACAAAGAATTCCTGTAGCTAAATAAATAAAGTGACCCCTATCCGAAAAGAGACCATAATCTAATAGAAAAGATCCAAAACAAACATCAGCAAAGAGCCTCTAGGGGAGATAATGTGAATGCTGAGAGGTTCCTGGAGAGTATCCGGATCAAAGGAGCCTTGATCTATACACTTCACAGCAATTGGACTGGAAATAGGAGAGGCTTTTCTAATCTGGGATCAGTGATGTCTTTCAGGTGGGAACGGACCAGAACGGGCGTTCCGGATCCTAACGGGCTCTGTGGCTGGTTCCGGGTTCCCGACAAGTGCCAATCAAAAGTGAGTTCCTGTTCCTAAATCATTTGAATGACACCACTGTCTGGGATGCACAGGTGACTTCATATGGCAGATTGGCGAGGGCAGGGGTGTCCAACATGGGCTGCATGTGGCCCCTGGAAGCAATGTCTCTGGCTCCTGTTATAATTGGGCTCTCCCAGGGTGATATTTGGGCTCTCTTGAAATCATGAACAAGATCTGCACATTTTCTCTTCTGTCATTTGTAGCAAATGAGTTTCTCCGTGAAAATGAAGTGCTTATTTCTGGCCATCATCTACTTAATGATGTCGCTTTCAGACCTCAGCAGGCTCTCTGAATGCTGTTTGGCCCACTCCATGAAATTAGTTTGACATGCCTATGTCTAGGGCATCCTCTGGCAACACTGGTTGTGTCATAAACTGAGTATCTGGACATGCTCAGTGCATTTCTCACTTCAGGTATGCCATTTGTATTAATCATAGAACAAATGGCATAGAATTAATCATGCCATTTGTATTCCAAATCATAGAGCTGGAAGAAACCCACAAAGTATTCTTGCCCAACAGCCTGCCTGTAGCAGGAAATCCCCCTACAGCAGTGTTTCTCAAACCGTGGGTCAGGACTCACTGGGTGGGTTGCAAGTCAATTTCAGGTGGGTCACATATAAGCTAGGGTAGCCATCATTGAAAATATGGGAAGAGGGGACACTGGAAAGGGGGAGGGCTATGTGGTTAATTTGCTTGTATCAAGGTTGTAAATTGGCTTTTTTTCCTTTCTAATGTATTTTACTATTGGAAAATGCCTAAGAAATAATCCAGCTTTTTGCTGCACTCTCAAGAAAGCAGCAGTTGCTGGCATCACAATGATGGCACTTCTAGCCATGACATCATTTCCAGACAGATTGTCATTCTAAAATGTGGGTTCCGGCAGAGGTGGATCTACAGGGAGGGCAAAGCTCTAAGTGTTGCAAGAAGCCTTACCCTGTCATGTAAATCCCTCCTCTCCCTTGCTGCTGTAGCCAGTAAGCAATGCCAAGATGTTGCTTTTCCCTGTGAGGATTGGCTAAAATGGTGCAGGAGAGGAGTGATTTCCACCGCAAGGTAAGGCTTCTTGCAAAACTTAGAGCTTTGCCCTCCCTTAGATCTGCCTCTGGGTTCCAGTGCTAAAATATTTGAGAACTGTCCTGGAGCATCCCCAGCAGGTGCTTGTCAAGCCTCTGCTGAAGATCTCCAGTGAGGGAGAATCCACCACCTCCCTCATTAAGTTGTTCCACCGCTAAACCACTCTTACTATTTCTTCAAGAATGGAAAGGCTACAGGTTTACACACATGTAACAGGCACTAGAATATTTATATTTTCCTTCCCAGCACAACGATGTCTGACATAAACTCAGTGCAACTAGATATGATTCCCTTTTTCCTTTTGCTTCACCACTTGCTCCCACTTTTTTTCTTTTTCTCTTCCATTTTGCTCTTTTAAAACTGAATATCCACCATCCTTTCACTTTTGTCTAGATGTGTAGTGTATGAATTTGAGGTGCAGAATGGATAAAAAAGGTTCACTTTTGTCAGATTTGAATGGCGAGTCACATTTTCTGGCTACATCCTTGTTTTTGCATACAATGTGTAAAGAAAATCAGAATACACAGAGTGTACTGCAAGGTTACCAACATGAAACATCTCATACCAGCCATCACCACTTCTAAGCTAAGAATCTTGTGGCATGCATATGATTCACATTACAAAATGTGTAGTGAAAAGTTTTCCCTTGGGAAAGTCGCAACGGTGATAAAGCACTTGGCTTTTAATCTCCTCTATACTGACTCTAATTTTAATCTCTGTTAAAACAAAGACTATATTTCACAAATGGTAATGGTGCATATTATAAGGCAATTACCGTACAATATTTTTATCAATATTATTCTATGTGTGTCTTAAGTTAATACCTGGGAAAATGAGGAGATACTTCTTGATCTAATGGAAGTGAATGATTTAGCTATTGGCCTCGATTTGTGATATCAGTAAATTGCAGGGATGGGCAATCAAGTTGTCACAACGTGACTCAAGTAAATGCTGGTTTTCTGCAAATCATGTTAGTCACTGACTCTGACCTGATTCGAGTCTCAGGGCCAGTGACTTGGAAAAGAGTCATGACTCGAATTTGACTTGAATCCTGACTCTTGTTGGCGTGTGTATTGTATGCATGCTTGCTTAGTTTTTTTCTGGTCACTTCCACATCACCCTGAAAGACCTTGTAGACGATTCGGTAGCCATCCTTCAGACTGGCGGCAGCAGATGGGGTGGGAGGAGGGTAGGCAGCTCCAGGAAGTGGGGCTGAGAGGGTGAAGGGGAAGAGGAAAACATAAAAGTTTTGTCTTTTGGCTCAAGAACTTGACTTGTTTCTCGAAATGACTTGGGACTTGAGTCAAAATGACTAAAAATGTCCGTGAGTCGAGTCTCGATGGGGGCACACTGTGATTCATGAGTCACGTTGTGGGGTTGCTGACTCGTGACAACTCGTGACTCAAGCTTAGTGGCTTAGGCACATCCTTGGTAATTTCACATAGATCATTTTGGTGTCTGCTTTCTTACATAGCAGTTGCCATCTGGACATTCACTTTGCCTCATTACCAGTGGAAGATGGAACAGCCAAATATCTTCCATCTGGTCTTCCTTGGAACACAGCCCCTTCCTGTGTGAAGTGCTTCACCACTGGTATCCCGAGAGCCAGGATGGTAAAGTGGTTTGGAAGTTGGTCCTAACAACTTCCCTTTGTCCTAACAGTGACCCTGTGAAATAGGTTAGGCTGAGACTGGCTCAATGTCACCCAGAAAGCTTCATGATTGAGTGGGGATTTGAACCTGGATCTTCCAGGACTAAGATGATGGTTCATCTCCCTGCTCAGCCGTGAAGCTTCTTGGGTGACCTTGACCCAGTCCCTCTCAGCCTCACTTACCTCACAGGGTCATTGTTAGAACGAAAAGAAGAGAGGAACTATGTACACAATCCTGAGCTCCTTGGTGGAATCCCTATGTGAAAAATTAAATAAATAAAATCCTGCTCACTATACCAGGCAGGGGATCAGGGGATCTTGTCTTTTCCTCAAGACAAGAAAAAGGCCAAGCAGAAAATCCCACAACAATTCCCATAGTAATTTTAAGAGCAGAAAATGAATATCAGGGAGTAGGGGCTTGGAACTTATCGACAGTCATATGGCTCTAGCCAAATTGGTTTTAATGTAAAACTCCAAATATTTAAATTACAGACTTTGGGCAGAAAATCACTTTATGAAGCAGTAAGTAAGCAGTGGGCATAATTAGAAACCTTGGAAACTTCAAATTGGTTCTCTTTCAAAACTGGAGGGAAAGTTCCTGAGACATTCTAATGATGTGAGGAAGAAAATGAGTATAATCAGCACGGAAAAGGTAGGTGGTTATAATTGCTGGATAAAAGAGCAGATATTTAACCACTCAGTTAATGTTTGTTCCCAGAAGAAAACACGAAAGCTCTCTGGAACATCTAGAGTATTAGCTCATCAAGAGGATATTACTGAGATGGTGGTGAGAGAGAGAGAGAGAGAGAGAGAGAGAGAGAGAGAGAGAGAGAGAG
>JAJKFI010000005.1:36615130-36641568 GCA_029204185.1 Lerista edwardsae
GAGAGAGAGAGAGAGAGAGAGAGAGAGAGAGAGAGAGAGAGAGAGAGAGAGAGAGAATTCCATGCTGATATACATTTGTGAACTGCCATTGAATCCCGTGTAACTTTTCATATGAAATTATAACCTATAGCCCAACAATGTACCTTAGCATCCCTGCAGTGGATCTCAACCTCTGGCCTGTAGGTTAAGGGGATGGGAGCCCTGAACTAAGGCTGGGATCACAGGGTGAACATTTTCTCCCCCACACTGCAGGCTGTCATCACTTGTTGCACATTCAAGCAGGGAACAGAATGTGACTGAAACCCTCCACAGAGACAACTGCATCTTCCTGGTGGTCTGCCTGGGGCAGTTGTGCTGCCACAAGCTTTGCTTCCAGGCAGTTCCATGACAGGCACTGATGATGCATTACATATGGAAAGCTATTCCTGGCGAGAATACAGGGCACTGAAGAAGGTTTTGAATGGGTGAACCAGGCTCAAGTCATTGGTTAGAGAACACACACAGAGAGATTGTTGTTGTTCAGTTGCTAAGTCGTGTCCGACTCTTCGCGGCCCTGTGGACCACAGCACGCCAGGCCTCCCTGTCCTCCACTAGCTTCCGGAGTTCACCCAATTTCATGTTCATTGCTTCGGTGACACTATCTAACCATCTCACCCTCTGCCGCTCCCTTCTCCTTTTGCCTTCAATCTTTCCCAGCATGAGGGTCCTTTCTAAAGAGTCCTCTCTTCTCATGAGGTGGCCAAAGTATTTGAGCTTCAGCTTCAGGATTTGTCCTTCCAGGGCGCAATCAGGCTTGACTTCCTGTAGGATTGACCGATTGGATCTCCTTGCAGTCCAGGGGACTCTCAAGTGTCTTCTCCAACACCATAATTCAAAAGCATCTATTCTTCGGCGCTCTGCCTTTCTTATGGTCCAGCTCTCACATCCATACATTGCTATTGGGAAAACCATAGCTTTGACTATGCGAACCTTTGTTGGCAGGGTGATGTCTCGGCTTTTGATTAAGTTGTCTAGGTTCACCATAGCTTTCCTCCCAAGAAGTAAACGTCTTTTAATTTCATGGCTACAGTCACCATCTGCAATGATCTTGGAGCCCAGGAAAATAAAGTCTGTCACTGCTTCCATTTCTTCCCCTTCTATTTGCCAGGAAGTGATGGGAGTGGTTGCCATGATCTTAGTTTTTTTGATGTTGAGCTTCAAGCCAATTTTTGCGCTTTCCTCTTTCACCCTCATCAGAAGGTTCTTTAGGTCCTCCTCACTTTCTGCCATTAGAGTGGTATCGTCTGCATATCTGAGGTTGTTGATATTTCTCCCAGTGATCTTGATTCCGGTTTGTGAATCATCCAACCCAGACTTCCTCATATAAGTTAAATAAGCAAGGTGACAGTATACAGCCTTGTCGTACTCCTTTCCCAATTTTAAACCAATCGGTTGTTCCATGTCCAGTTCTAACTGTTGCTTCCTGACCCGAATACAGGTTTCTCAGAAGACAGATAAGGTGGTCTGGTACTCCCATCTCTTCAAGAACTTGCCACAGTTTGTTGTGATCCACACAATCAAAGGCTTTAACATAGTCAATGAAGCAGAGGTAGATGTTTTTCTGGAACTCTCTTGCTTTCTCCATGATCCAGCGAATGTTGGCAATTTGATCTCTAGTTCCTCTGCCTCTTCAGAAACCAGCTTGTACATCTGGTAGTTCTCGATTCACATACTGCTGAAGCCTAGCTTGTAAGATTTTGAGCATCACCTTGCTAGCATGTGAAATGAGTGCAATGGTGCGGTAGTTCGAGCAATCTTTGGCATTGCCCTTCTTTTGGATTGGAATGTAAACTGATCTTTTCCAGTCTTGTGGCCACTGCTGCATTTTCCAAATTTGCTGGCATATGGAGTGCAGCACGTTGACAGCATCATCTTTTAAGATTTTGAGTAAGTCAGCTGGAATGCTGTCAGCTCCACTAGCTTTGTTGTTAGTGATGCTTTCTAAAGCCCACTTGACTTCACATTCCAGGATGTCAGGATCGAGCTCAGTGATAACGCACCATTGTGGTTATCAGCAGTGGTGTCATCTAAATGATTTAAGAACAGATACTCATTTTTGATTGGCACGTGTTGGAACACGCCCACCGGAAGTGACATCATAAGCCGGAAGTAATGTCGTGGCAGGAAGTGACATGAAAAAAGCCCTTTTTGAGGCCTCAGACAATTTTAAACTGACCCAACAGTTGCAACAGTATTCCACAGCACCCCCAGAACAAGTTAAGGAGGCCTGGCATCATGTTAAAGTGACCCAACAGTTCCAAAACCCCAGAGCAGCTCATTTTTCAGTGGCAAGGCAAGGCAAGGCTCCACTTGCTGCCTGCCTGGCTCTGAGAACGTGCAGGCAACTCAAACGTGCAGGAAATTCAAACGTTGCAGGGGTACGCAAGTGCCGGTTCCTAGGATTACGGCTGGCCCTGCCCATTCACCCGCCCACTCGTCGACTCCGCCCCCTGCATGACATCACTGGTTATCAGGAACATTTAGATAGTTATATAGTTCCTCTGTGTATTCTTGCCACCTCTTGTTAATCTCTTAATGCTTCTGTTAGGTCCTTGCCGTTCTTGTCCTTCATCGTGCCTACCTTAGCACGAAATTGTCCTTTGATATCTCCAATTTTCTTGAAAAGATCTCTAGTCTTTCCCATTCTATTGTTTTCCTCTATTTCTTTGCATTGCTCATTTAAGAAGGCCTTCCTATCTCTCCTTGCTGTTCTCTGGAAATCTGCATTCAGTTGAGTATATCTTTCCCTTTCTCCCTTGCTTTTGGCTTCCCTTCTTTCCTCAGCTATTTGTAAAGCCTCGTCAGACAACCACTTTGCCTTCTTGTATTCCTTTCTCTTTGGGATGGTTCTAGTTGCTGCTTCCTATACAATGTTACAGACCTCCGTTCAAAGTTCTTCAGTCACTCTGTCTACCAAATCTAAGCCCCTAAATCTATTTGTCACCTCCACTGTATATTCATATGGGATCTGATTTAGGTCATACGTGGAGGGCCTAGTGGTTTCCCCTACTTTTTTCAGTTTAAGCCTGAATTTTGCAATACGAAGCTCATGATCTGAGCCACAGTCAACTCCAGGTCTTCTTTTTACTGCCTGTATAGAACTTCTCCACCTTTGGCTGCAAAGAATGTAATCAATCTGATTTTGGTGTAGACCATCTGGTGAAGTCCATGACACACACAGATAGTGAAGGGTTTATTCAAGGTCAGAATTACAGTATATTACCTTTCTCCATAAAACAAAGGCTAGTAGAAGCAAGTGTGGGGAATGGCAGGATCTTCCAGGGTCTATCTGGAACACCTTTCCACAACGAGAAAGAACGTTGTCTTTTTCACTCATTCACATTTGAGCATTTTCAAAAACTGACTGTTCAGGAAGTTATCAGGTTCTTTCTTTGCTTCCACCTCTCTGCCGTCCCTCCGTTTCCTCCCTTTGGACTTTGTGAGTCCCTTTGGGGTAGGGAACCATCTCAACCCTGTGCTGTATGAACTGCTTTGAGAACGTTTTGCGTGAAATCTGTATATATGCTTTCTAAATATAGAACACAAGTCTTCTGGACATGGGAGAACAGATACACAACATGCATGGGAGGATGAGTCCAATCCTATCCATCCCCCCTGGCTCTGGTAGTTGCCAGTTCCGAGGATTGCTGTAGACCTCTGCAGTGCAAAATGGCCCTGTTGCCCTGCACCGGGGTCTGGCCGGGGGGGGGGGAAGGTGCCCAGGCTGGAGCAGGAGGGGGATGGCGGCGGCTGCTTGCCTGGGTGGCGCACCGATCCCCTGGATGGCCAGGTCCTCTGGGCCACCTGGCACGGGCAGGGACGCCCCCCTCAGCAGCCCCCTGAGCATCCCCGCGGAGGGCCAGGCACCTGCAGCAGGCCTGCTGGGCCGACTGCGTAGGCGCATGGCCTGCTCTCACGAGGCTCAGGACTCTTGCCTGAGCTCTCGCGAGAGCTCCCGCACCTGGAAGGGGCAGGGCTAGTGCGGCCGGCCGAGGGGCTCATTAGGGCCTTGGCCAGCCGAGGGAGAGGTCACTCCCTTGTGTGCTGGCCTGGAGGCGAGGGGGCAAGACCGGGAGGGCGAGTATCTCCCCCCCCCTTAAGGGCTACCTAGCCCATACCTGGAGCTGGCCCGGAGGCCCGAAGGAGGGCATGCCGAAGCTCCTGAGCAGAGCAGCCCCAGCATCTGGCCCAGGGAAGTGAGCAGGCTGAGGGACTGGACCCCGGCTCTGCGCCCTGCCACCAGGCCCACCCACCCTGCACCGGCCAGCGGTGAGCCTGGGCCCCAACCCCCCCAGGGCACCACCAGGAGGCGTGCTAGCGCCACACCCAGGGCCCCCCCACGCCACAACTGCTCGCCACACCAACAGACCGAGCCGGCCCCCCAGCTCGCAGAGGACTCCGCAGCTGTGCACCAAGGACCCCCTGGAGACGAAGGGCATCCCTGTGAGGACCAACGCAGACCAGTGCCGCCAGCCGGACTCTGCCCAAGGCAAGAAGGACTTTTTCGGCCTCAGACTGACTGCAATTGGGTCCTGTGCCGTGAACAGGGCCCATGAGTGTAAAAGCCTGGTCCAGAATAAACCGTGCCTGTGCTAAGATCTCGCTGCCTAGAGCCTCTGTTCCTAGCGTCAGGGTTGCCGTCTGTGACAGCCGCCTCCTCGCCCGCTTGTCAACACCCCCTGCTGCCACTTTGGCGCCCGCCATGGACGAACAGGCCCATTTCAGCTTTCTTCACATGCCAGTGCTGCCTGTGTTCTACATACCATCTTCTGGAAAGCCTGGTTTCTTCAAGCGGCAGAGAGAATCAAGGATGTTATCACCAAGACACAGCCAAGAGGGTCTATGCTCTCTCTATAGCATCTGAATAGACCTCTTACTTGCTTCAGATCTTATTCTGATAAGGAAGCCTAAAGACAGCGGAGTGAAATTATTTCAGAGTGCATTTGGCAATTGTTCAAAGATGCTTCATGCTGATGGTGGAAGCATTTTACTCCTTTCAGGGTTTGGTCCTGTGCCAAGACGGTATAGCGCTTGGGGTGATTCCAGTTCAAAGCCTTTGCTTTGGGATATGGCTCTCCAAAGATGTGCAAGCCATGATGTGCAAGATATGGCAAGATGTGCAAGATACGGCTCTCCAAAGATGTGCAAGCCAGCCTACCTTCAAAAGTGTTGCATTTCATTAAGGCACATCCAATCAGTATTGGTAATATTGCACATTGTGGCTGCCTCCGTGTTGTTTGATGCTCCTTGATTTCCTGAGGGATGTTCCCCTGGAATACCATGAGGGATGAGGGCTGCTTCTGCCCTGAAGGACTTTGCATAATTAGAATCTGCATAATCCATACAGAATGGTGCATTGTTTAGATAATGTGTACTGAATAAATTGAAGAGTGTTGCTCATGAAAACGCAGATTTTTGATGAAGCCATTAGCATGCTAACAAGACTGCTTAAATAAAGTATATTTGTAGGCTCTAAGTTAATAAATATTCTTACATGGTGCTTGTAAAAAAATAGAATACTGTATAGAATTTCACGTGCCAGGATGCTACTCAGGGTACGAGTAGCCTGTTTCTACGAGTAGTAGTTTCTACTACAAGTAGTAGTTTCTGGTCCAGAATTGTTCTGAATTTGCAAACATCACCCAAGCTAAACAGCTTTTCCTACCCAGATCATGGGTGGGCAGGATGTCAATCATGATCTACTGGGAGATCTGTCCAGTATCTCTGGTGTGCGTGTGCGTGTGCGTGTGCGTGTGTGTGTGTGTGTGTGTGTGTGTGTGTGTGTGTGTATGCCACGTTATTTACAACAGCGGCCACAAAATCATTTTCTCCACTTCTGAGTTGGCTGAAATGAAGAAAGCTTGTGGAGGATGGGCCCAGGAGAGTCCTAGGAGATTAGGACTAGGGGAAGGACTAGTGTGAAAGGCTAGCAAGCCAAACATTTGCTTAGTGGCAACCGTATCTGAAGTCCTAGATGAAGATCCCCCATCATCACCCAGCCACTATTTTGCATGAGGCTCCAGGGTTCTAGTAAAACACAGTGTCGAACTCTCAAGGCTCAACTCTGCACACTCCTTTGCAGAGGCGTCACTTGAGTTTGTGTCATCCACTGCGAGGGCTCATGGCATCACCCCCACGACCGACCTTCTCCCATACCAGACCATACAGAATAAATTACAATATCACACACACAGCCTGAACGCAGCTGCACCTCTAGGATGGATGTAAACCCCAGCAACTTTATTTATGGGCAGCTTAATCGTAAGCTGCCCAGCTCCTATAGGAGCAGCAGTGCCTAAACAGTTATTGCCGCAGCTGCTGCAACCATTGTAGGCTCCTCAGGAGAAGGGGGCATTTGTCCCCTTCTCCCGGGTAAGGGCACTGCCTCTGCAATGGGCCTCCTCAAGCCTGCACCAGCTATTTTGCAGGAGCAGAGGATAAGATTTGGCAGTGGAGGCCACCGCCAATCCCACCCCCTCCTGGGCATGCTCTGCCCCTCCCTTGCCCACTCCACTCTCCCCATGCCCTACCCCTACCCCAAAAGACCTCACCGCTGGCAGTGACAGTGGTAAAGCTTACCACCAGATGGCTCTGCGCTGCGTCCTCCTGGCTGCACTGGGGTGGATGCCTACTGGCACTGGCCCAGCACCAGCGGTAAGCCCACACCTCCAGCACCAGAAGTGCATTATGGCACTTTTGTGACACAAGCATACAGCTGGCTTACTGCACAGTGTACCACCAGTGCTGGGTCTGAGTCGGTTGCTGCCATCACTAAATCTCTTTCTGCAAATCCAAATAAATATTGGACTGATTGGAGCACAGAGTAAGAAACAGAGCTGGTATGAACCTATGTACATCCTTTCTAAATTAAATTCAGGAATCTTTCCAGTTTCCAACCCATTACTTCCTTCTCTGCCTTATTTTCAGACTACTGTATTTGGAGAAAGAGAGAACCGGCAAAGTTTTGTGTTTGGAATAGAGCTTTGCATAATTCAGATCAAATAAAGAGAATGTTACTCGAAAGTAATGTTTATTCAGGAAAATAAAACGTGATTTTGTTGGTTTCGTTTTTAAAGAGTCCCAGGGCCTAAGACACTCAGGGGACATGTGGCGGTGTGTGTGTGTGTGGGGGGGGGAACGAACATATGCACAGCACAAATGGACAACATCTTCAGGAGACATAATGATGGCACTGAGTGATGCCATATGCACACACCCATTGGGCCAGGATGGTGTAGTGGATCTGGAGGCAGTCGTGGACCTACTTGAAGGAGTGGGGGCAAATGCCCTGGGCACAAAGCTGGTAAAGCGGGAGGAGGGCAGTAGCAAGGCCGCTCGCCTCTCTGAGGGGCGAGCAGTGTTTGGCCCCGCCCACCCTCCCTTGGCCCGCCCACCTCTGAAATGGAGCCTGGCGTGGAGGGGGAAATGGCAAAGTGGAGCACAGGGGCAGGGAACCAGCAGAGGGGAATGAGCTCCCCCTTCTCTGCCTCTGGGCAGCCCATTGGCTGGGTCCTCACCTGTCAGGAGGTATGTATTTATTTACAAATTTATACCTCCCTTTATGTCCCTGAGGGCATTCAAATAGTTAGCCAGCCTCCGTCGAATTATTTTCAGCCCACACAGGATGAGCAGAAGTCTCATCTGGACTGTGGGGTGAATTGTGAGTCATCTAAGACCCTTAAGGAGTATTCCCAACTTACTGCTCAGACGGTCTCTTCTATTTTCGACTCCATTTCTCAGATGTTCAAACTATTAAAGGAGCAGCACCTAATATTAACCAAGCTCTCCAGCCTGCCGGCTTCCTCTCTCTCTAAGTCTGTGTTTGACTCGTATTATGTCTCCTCTAAACCAGCTGTTTCCACAAAACCTATCAAGGTGGTTCCGGAGATTCCTCCTTTCCAATTAAAATATGAAGTGTACTCTGCAGTGTTATCGTTTGACTTCTACAGAAGGAGGCACCCCGACTGGTCTAAGATCTTTTTGGCAAAAAAGCATTTAGCCTCCCTACTTCGTGTTTCTATTTCCTTGGTTGACCTGCACAAAATAACTTTCATATCTCCATCCAGAAGACAACTTCGCCTCCTCCTAGAATTCCATTCATCATTTATTCCAAGACTTTTGTTTGCTGCTTCAAACAGGTTGCAGAATGCAGGTATAATTGCTCACCGGTACTTCCGGAATCAAGCTACCTTTAACCTCATCTCTTCGAAGACACAAGACCTTGGAAGAATTCCGAAAACTACTACCACAGACCAAAACATTGACTTGGACAATAGTTGTTTGCCCTCCTTATCCTTACCTGATTGTTTATCATCTTCTTTTAACTCTATTTCTGTCCCTTTTTCCCCGAAGTCTGATACGCTGGATACTGCCCCCACTAATCAACTGACATTTAATACTCCAGTGGAAGATCTATTAAGCCTTCAATCGTCGCCTCCTAAACCTTCAGTACCGATCCAAGTGTCCTCCAAGGAGCCCCAGTGTACAAGTGGTTCCTCTGTTTCTTTTGATGTCTTTTCTCTCCCCAATCCTAATATCCCCCCTCCTATTCCCCTATCCCCTACCTGTATTGTCCAAAAAACCTCTTCACTCAATTCTTTCCGCCTTGTTGATGCTACCTCTCAATTTCCTCCACCTATCGAATTTGACTTTACTGGGTCCCTTCCCCACCCCACTGACCAGACTCCTTTTTCACAGCCCCAGTGACTCCCTCCCTCGTCTCCACCCCCCTCTTCTTCCTCTACTCCCCTTCTTTTTCTTTCTTGGAATGTGGGTGGGTGGAAACGGAATGAATTTGATCTAGATTTTATTGATTTTCTTAAAGAGTTTGACATAATTTTGATTCAGGAATCTTGGACTCTTTTGTCTCCCAGTCTTCCTGGATTCTCCATTTTTCATCTCCCTGCTATCAAACTAACAACCAAAGGACGGCCTTCTGCGGGTCTTGTGTGTTTCTTTAAATCTTCTCTATCTTTATCCATTACATGTCTGGACTCGGACTCCCAGTATGTTCAAGCTTTTTTGGTTTGTTCCTCAGTTCCCTTATTCTTATTATACAATGTTTATTTCCCCCCTGTCTCTGTCTCTTCTCCTCATTGGTCTGTATTTCATAATCTTTTAGAGAAACACCGTGCCTCATGGCCCTCTGTTTCGTTTCTTATTTTCGGTGATCTGAATGCCCGTATGGGTTCTAACAATAATAGTTTATCTTCCTTCCTCCTTTGGGATCCGGACCACCTGCCCCCCTGTTTCTCTCTCAAGCGTTCCTCTAAAGACCATAAATTTAACAACCAAACTGCTTCCTTTGCTGAATTATGTGCCAATTTTGATTTATTTATTCTTAATGGTTCTATGCCAACAGATAGTGAAGGTGAATTTACCTTTTTCTCTCACAGAGGAAAGAGTGTAATTGATTTTGCGTTGGCCTCTTATTCCTTACTTTCGCAACTTAGTAATTTTAAGGTTCTATTTCGCACTGAAAGTGACCATCTTCCTATTTCTTTGTCTCTTTCTTGTCTGCTTCCTTCATGTCTCTCTGTTCCTTCTTCCTTTTCTTCTGATTGTTATTACATTAGACCCAAGTGGACTTCCTCTGTTCAACAGGTCTATTCTTCTTGGCTTTCTAATTCGGACACTCTATTGCTTAAACACCAGCTTCTTCAATCTAACTCTTCGTGCTCTACTGTTTCTACCTTTGACTCCTTAGTTAAATCCCTTGTGGATTCGCTTTTTCCCTTTTGCTCTCCTCCAACTTGCAGACCATCTAGATCTTGGTTTGATTTTGATTGCTGGCAGTTTAAACAACTTTTAAGGTCTGCTTTTGCCAAATGCCGCCAATCTTCCAATCCTCTCTCTTTTTCTTCTTACTCGTTGCTTCGCCGCTCTTGTATGAAGCTTTTTAAGCATAAAAGACATCTATTTGCTCTACGTAAATGGTCTCTTCTTCATTTAGCCATAACCTCACGCAATAACAAACTTTTTTGGTCTCTTATCTCTTATTCTTTTTCTTCTTCTTCTAACCTTCCTAATGTTTCTATTCCTTCTGAGGTTTGTGTCGCCCATTATTCTTCGATTTTTTCTGCCCCACCTTTGCCTTCTCCTTCTTCTTTTCCATTATCTAATGTTCCAGAATGGTCCCCTGTTTCCCCTTCTGAAATTCTTGAATTAATTTCTACACTTAAGACCAATAAAGCCCCTGGCCCAGATTCCTTGATTAATGAAATTTTCCTTCATAACCCTCAATGGTGGGCCCCGATTCTTGCTAAATTATTCACTCATTTAAATTCTACTGGTTGTTTTCCTGAATCTTGGCTCTCTTCTGTTATTTGCCCAATTTATAAAAAAGGTGATCCCTCACAACCTCAAAATTTCAGGCCCATTAGTTTACTATCTAATATTGGGAAGTTATATTCCAAGTTCCTTCTTTCCAAACTCCAGAGCTGGGCGCATGATATAGGCATTCCTGGGAAAGAACAAATTGGTTTCTCAGCGGGCTCCAGTGCCCTAGACCATATCCTAGTTTTGTCCTTTCTCGTTCAAAAATACACTTCTCACAAATCCGATCTTTATGTCGCTTTTGTCGACCTGAGAAGTGCTTTTGACTCGATAGACAGAGTCATTCTTTGGGACAAGCTTCATAAATGGGGCATTGACCCCCAACTTTTGTTTCTTCTCCGCAAACTTCATTTAAATAACTCTTGCCAAATTCGTCTCCCTAATTCTAACTCTCTTACTCCTTCTATCCCTGTCAACCTGGGTGTTCGTCAAGGCTGCATTCTGGCTCCATTTTTATTTAATCTATATCTAGCTGATCTTCCCTCTTTCTTTACTTCTTATCATACTTCTCCTCCTGCCTTAAATGGTGAACCCATTAATATTCTACTTTATGCAGACGATGCAGTCTTGCTTTCCCGCTCTAAATCTGGTCTACGCCAATCTCTACTGGCATTTCAGAATTATTGCTCCATCAACCATCTTTCCATTAACTCTGAGAAAACCAAAATTATTGTCTTTTCTAAATCCTGGTCCCCTTCCTCCTGGACGATTGGCTCCCAAGTCTACCAACAGGTTCCTTCCTATAAATATCTTGGTATTACGTTAAACTATAAACTTAATTGGTCCTCCCACATTAAATTAGTTTCTGCTACTTCTTCTTCCCTTTTCCAAGCCATTTCCAAATTTCATTATACATCTGGGAATCAATTTGTTCCGGCTGCCTTAGAAATTTACCACCTTAAATTACTCTCTTACTTTCTCTATGGTGTGCCTATTTGGATTGCTGATTTTTCCACTAATTTAAACATTCTTTTTACAGCTTTTTTTAGGAAAATTTTGGGCTTACCTAACACAATAAACTACTCTACTATTTTTTCAGAATTAGGCATTCATTTGCCTTCCACAATTGCTTGGTCAATTTCCTTTAAATATTGGTTGCGTTTATTTTTTCGATTGTCTAATAATTCCTTATTATTTGCTATACTCAAGGACTCTTTTAGATTTAACTGGTTTCTTACTTTTGAAAATAAACTCTCCTCTCTTGGTATTTCCTTAGAATCTTTAAATGACACTTCTCCAGAAGTGGCCCTTAGTCGCATCAAAAGCCAACTTTATCATCATGAATTGGAGGAATTTAATCGACTTATGAATCCTATCTGTTCTCCTTTTTTCTTTGATCTTCCTCCCTCAGGTGGTCGACCTTTTAATTATTTTATTCAACTTATCAATCCCCTTCAACGTAGAGCCTTCATGTTGGCGCGTCTCAACATATTTCCAACGGCTTACCACCTGGGACGCTTTTCTCGGATCCCACGTGATCAACGAATTTGTTTTTTCTGTCACTCTTCACCTGATTCTCTTCAACATATTCTCCTAAATTGTCCGTCCCACCATTCCCTTCGTGTTTCTTTGCTTCAACCAATTCTCTCCACCTTTTCTTTTTCTTCTTCTGATACTATTATTTCCTTTCTTTTATGTGATTATCAGCCCGATGTTACCCTCAATGTCGCAATGTTTTTGTCAGAAATTCTGAAGTCCATTGGTTAGGCCTGTTTCTGTATATATTTTTATTATGCCAATAAAGGTTTATTGATTGATTGATAGTTAGACCTAGAAAACCCAGGTTTAAATCCCTGCTCTGCCATGAAGCTTCCTGGGTGACCTTGGGCCTGTCACTCTCAGCCGGATTTACCTCACAGGGTTGTTGTGAAGACAAAAGGAGGGGAGGAACTAAGTATACCACTTTGAGCTCCTTGGAGGAAGGCTAGTATAAAAATAAAACATAATTTTGTAGGTTTGGGTTTTAAAACATCCCAGGGGCCCAGGACACTCAGGAGAACCACTGTTCCGCTGTTATAGAGTCCCGTTAGGATTGTTCTGTTACTGTCACAAAGCAACATTTTCCCAGTTGTACTGATTTTGATTAAAACATGGACAAATGTCAGAATGAATGCATGTCCGTGTGTCAGACACTTCCCCCCCTCCCTTTGAATTTGCTTGGAGGATATCCCCCAGCAAAGCACCTAAATTTGAAGGACGTTAGATTACTGAAGTGCTGAGGAGCTTCTGAAAGGGAAAGGGTGAACAACCTTGATTGTGTATGCTGATGATGTATCTGGTTTGCAGCTCATCAACAATGTGAAGCAGTTGCTAAGGCACTGAAGGCAGGAACAAGCCCCGTCAGCCAGGAGTGCTGCCGTCCTCATTTTGGTGCAGTTCGCTGAGAAAAGCTGAAAGCAGTGCGGCAAATCTGACCGTAGTAGGTGAAACAGAAATTCTGAGGAGCCCAGATGGAGAATCAGGTGAATGCTGGGAGGATGAGTAGGGCTGGTCCCATGAGCAATAAACGCAAAGCCCCCAAACGTTCTGGAACGGGACCAGCTTGGCAAATTGCCATTCACGGAACCTGTCCTATATGGGAGGAGGTGCTCTACCACCACTATACATCTGGGCGCAGGAGTCATCTCAGGGATCAGTATGCGTCCATTGTAAAGGTCCTGGTCCCTCAACTGCTATCCAGTGGTGTTGACCTATGACACCAACTCTGATAGCATCAGTTGGATTTGCGAAGCTGGCATGGCATAGGATTGCTGGCATGCAATCCTAGACACAGTTTCCTGGGCATAAGCCCCGTTGAACACAGTGGGACTTACTTCTGAGTAGACACGCATTGCATTGTGCTGTGAGTCAGACCACTGGTCCAACTAGCTCAGTTATTGTCTGCTGTTGCCTGACCATCATTTCTCTTCCTTGTCATTTAATGCACAAGATGCATGGCATTTTATATGCACTAGTACATGACATTGTGTGCCAGCCAGGAGAGCACAACCTAGACTCCTGAAATGCTTTGAAGAGGACTAATGGCAAGAGGTCCCGGATCCCATGGGCCTTGAGAAAGGCAACACTGAATTTGTCAAAGCAATCAACCCCACCCTCCCACAACCACTCTCTCAGGCTGGCCTTGCCTGACTTTTGGAAAATTCCATTGGCAGTGACACTTTGCTTGAAGTGACCATTTGACCCTGTGAACAAAAGCTAACTCCTAGGATAACGGTTCCCAAACTGTGGGTCCATGGCCCACTATGTGGGTCATGATCCAATTTTTGGTAGTTTGCAAACCTGACAGTATAGATTAGGCCAATGGTTCTTAAACCATTTAGACTGGGACCTTTTTTAGAACAACACTTGGGTCGGAATCCACTGGAAGTTATGGCATTAACTTGGAATTGATGTCATGGCCAGAAGTGACATCATCAAGCAGGAAGTTCCGTCACTATGATATAATCAAATGACATTCCTGGAATGCACACTGGCATTCATGAACTGCAGCAATTGTGCAACCATGAAACAACCCTTACAGAAGGCAAGATTAGGTTACAATATTATGTAAAAGCACTGAACTAAGAACAAAATTTAAAAAAAAATCCTCACTTGAAAATTCAAATTGTTATCACTCACAAAAGGAATATAGCAAGAGTGAGGTCTGCAACACTACTACGCTGATGGGCAGGAGCTCTCTGGAATTTCAGACAGGGGTCTTTTCCAGCCTTACTTGGAGATGCCCTGAATGGAATCTGGAACTGTCTGCATTCCAAGCAGGTGTTCAGCCATAATCTCTTTCCAGTTCGTTCATTCCCTTTCTATTCTCATTGTTACATGGACTGACTGATTGAGCTAGCCTTCTTGGAGCTGACATTGTTTCAGTTGAAATGTATTGCAGTTCAGTTCAAAGCAAAGCGTATTCCACTGCAAAGATGTAAAATACATCTGAAACTAATTACCATCTGGATATTTATTTTGGGGGAAAAGACCATGTGCATTATTAACTGCATAATAATTAAGGTTGTGATTTCACCAAAGCAATACTTTCATAATTCATCATTATTTTGATATATATGTCTGAAGTTGTCATTGAATTCATTTCTTAATCACTTCTTGCCTAGCAATTTCTGATTGCTCTTGACTCTTAAGATCACCCTTCCTGATTAGAAGGCCAACTTCATCAACTCAGAAATAGCTGCCTGAAGAACATTATCAGAAAGATAATTTTTTTGGAGAATGAAATGGGCAAATAAAATGCCAAGAAGCTATCTCTGATATATTGTAGTAAAAATCTCATTTATTTTGTTCTCATAAAATACTTCTGTGATTTATATAACACCGTTCAGCTGGCCCTATAATTTAGCCTCTTAAAAGGAAATATGTTGTTGCTTATTGTATCGCTTTCATATATTAACACATATTTTATCTCAGTCAAGATTCAGAAAATTTAATTGGAGTCTTTTGGTTAAGGGAAAGGCATTTTCAGAAACAATTACCTTGAGGATCTACAAGCAACTTATCTACATTCAATAAAACTTATTTTTCTTATAAAACAGAGTTCTTCTGTTTTAATGATCCATTGGAAATAGTCGCAAACACTCCTTGAGAAATTTGTGGGGGGCCCTTTGAGGTTTACTAGGGGAATGCGCTTGATTGCGTTCAATAGATTTGATGATCCGGTTCACTGAAAATGTTGCAGCAACATGTGGAGGGATTCCCATGGAACATTAAAGTGCTCTGTTTCTCCTCCTTCCCCTTCAGTTTGTGCACCAGCATACAGACAAGCCCTACAACAGGAGGTTACAGGATCTGAGAACTTTCGGCATCACAATAGAGCCAGATTCCCCTCTGCTTGATCCAGAATCCCACACTCCAAGCTTCCAATGTGGGCAGAAGCCTTTATATTCACCCAGACAGGAGTGAAAGGCACTGAGGATATAGCAGTATCCACACTGCTCTTTAGCATGTATAGGCTCAAAGTGACCAACGGATTATACCAATGATCTTGTCTAGATTTAGGATGCATCAGGAAAGAGATTGGCTTGATTTGCAAAAATCAACACCCAAGACAGGAAATGAAAAAGAACTTGGAGTGGGGGTGGGAGGTTCTTAAAGTCCTTCCAGATATTATATCATATTATTGTAAGTATATAGGCAGTGGCAATAAAGGATAAATCCAGCTATGGAAAACAAAGCATTATTATTATTATTATTATTATTATATTATTATTATTATTATTAATTCAATTTATACCCCGCCTTTCTGCCCCATGGGCACCCACGGCGGCTTACAACAATAAAATACAATAAAATTACAATATTTTACAATTATTTGCTGTCTTCATTAAAATAAGGGATTACAACTATGTCTAATGAATAGACACAATTGTGGTCGTGTGGTTTAATGAAGAACTCGACTAGTGCTTTGTTTTCCATCACTTAGGGTGCAGTCCTAACCAACTATCCAGCATTGACATAGCTGTGCTAGTGGGGCATGTGCTGCATTCTGCAGTGGAATAGTAGTCATGGAGGCCTCCTCAAGGTAAGGGAATGTTTGGGCGGGCCTCTTGTGGCTGCCACCCCGGGGGAACTTCCTTTGAGCGAGCTTGGCGACAAAGGTCAAGCCGTGCCTGCCGGCTTAGCTAGTGCCTCAGGAGCTCGGCTTCACTGTCCGAATCGGAGGCCAGGGGTTGCTCCGCCTTGGCCCGGGTCTCTGACCATCGTCAGGCTAAGGGCAGGCTAAGAGACTTCAGCAGTCACTGCCCTAGCCTCCACCGGCAGCTGCCTTCATCATCAGCACTGGGGTTTTTTAAAGGGTTATTCCCCACCCCTTCCCTTTTTTCCTGCAGCTCTGGCTCCACCTCTTGGAGACCGGCCGGGGGCCGACTCACAGAAGTGAAGGGTGAGAGACCCAATCCCTGGGTTTGGCTGGCTGGGCAATCTCTGCCCTCTCCTGGCTGCCCACGGTGGATTCCCGGCAGGGGAATTCGTCCCGACGATCCCCCCCCCCCCCGTGCGCCCGATCCACCCACCGCCCGATCCACCCACAGCCCCTTGGCGGGTCCGGAGCTCCCCCCATACCCAACAGCCCCAGATCTCCGTTGGTGGGGAGCGTGGGGGAACCCCAGGGTTGTGGCCCAGCACCTGGCAAGGGCTCTACAGCGTTGTGCACGCAGATGGGGCCATTGACAGGCCCGCTGCAGCAGCCACGTCAACAGGCGCAATGCTTGGCGGGCCTGGTACGCTTGCAGTGATGCTTGCGAGGTGGCCGACAGCAGAGGCCGAGCCCCACCAGGCCGAGCAGGCTCCCCCAGCTGCCGCCCTCGGCCCGCCCTGGGTGGCTGTGCTCGCACACCATCCTCCAGAGAACCCCCTGAGTTCGGGTAAGGCAGTCGGTCCTGTGGCCACCCGACTGTTTGTTCCCTTATCTTGGAGCTGCATTGCCCTTACCCCAGTGCTGGAAAGTTGGTTAGGATTGCACCCTGAATCTGTTCATCGTCAATTTCTGGATCAGAAGGATGCACCACATCACAGTTCTTTTGAAACCCATCACCTCCAATACTGCCCATTTTAAAATCCTTTCTGAATCTAATCATGGCCTTACACCGCCTAAAGCTTCTCTAATGCATGAGCTACTCTAATGCATGAGCTACTAAATGGTCACGAATCGGAACACCTCGACTCCTTTAAGTAGATGTATTGCTTGGTTAATACCTTCTTTATAGATCCTGTAAGTTGAATTACTATGGATTGAGCGAGTTGCATTCCACTGGCTTCAACCGGGGGTGAATAGTTTCAAAGGCTCTTTAACTGGAGTATTGACTGTTGAGTAAGACAGTAGGAACTGCCTTGTGAATCTGCCCAGGGACCCATCCAGTTCAGTGCTCTGTCGCCAACAGTGGCTGACTAGTTTCTCTGGAGAGGTTCACAAGCAGGGCACAATAACAACAGCCAGCCCCTATAGTTCATTTCCAGCATTTAGTATTCACAAGTATGTTGCCTCTGAACACTATTCTCAACTATTCTCAACTATTATGGCTAATAGTAATAGATAATATTATTAGCCATATTATGGTTAACATTCATGCATTAGTTTAATCCCCTTTTTAAAAGCCAAGTATATTAGCATCTGTTGCATAGTAATGAATTCTACAAATTACAGTTCTATGTTTTGTGAAGAGGTGCTTCTTTCATTGAGCTTTGAGTCACAGACTTTTAAATGAAAAGAGATTCTAGTCCATATCTAAATAGCAGACAGGAAAATAGGAGAAGCCGGGTCTGTTTTCTTTCAGAGCATTTGAGTGTCTGACAACGTTTCTTGGCTGGTTTCAGGCCTGTTAGGAAGCTGGTGATTGCATGAAGCCTTCAGAAACAGCCAGAGGCAGAAGACTGGCACTTACATTTTTTATTTTTATTTTTGTAAAATAAGGTTAAATTTGAAGTGAATTTTGGGGTTCCTCTCAAGGGGAAAAGTCTGAGAATGTTCATGTGAGCCAAATGTGTTTCTTTCAGGGTGCAATCCTAATCTGGATTTAGGTCGGCACAGTTAGGCCAGCAAAGTTTGGCCACACAAGAGCCACCATAAAACATGTTTGGACTACTCTCAGACTCAGACAGGTTGGCGTATGTCGGTGTGCTGGCCTCTCTGATGCCAAGAGTGGTCCAAACATACTTTATGGTGTCCCTTGTGCTGGCCAAACTTTGCTGGCCTAACTGTGCCAGCCTAACTACAGGTTAGGATTGTTCCCCCAGAGTGATCACACTCTCTGTGATCCCAGCCTTAGTGCAAGGCCCCCATCCCCTTAAACCTCAACAGAGGCTGAGATCCACTGCAGGAATGTAAGGTATACTGTTGGCTTATAATTTCATATGAAAAATAACACGGAATTCAATGGCAGTTCACAAATGTACATCAGCATAGAATTCTCTCTCTCTCTCTCTCTCTCTCTCTCTCTCTCTCTCTCTCTCTCTGAGATTGTATGGAGTTAGGGCCATAGCTCAGTGGTAAAGACGGGGTCAGCCAGTAGATGCTCTGATAGAGAGTCTGCATGCTGGGCACACTCTAAGAGTACCCATCCTAACCAACTTTCCAGTGCCAGGGTGAGGGCAATACAGCTCCAATGCAAGGTAACAAACCTTCCCTTACCTTGAGGCGGCCTCTATAACTACTATTCCATTGCTTGATGCAGCACATGCTCCATTGTTACCGCTAAGTCAGTGCTGGAAAATTGGTTAGGATTGCACCCTGAAACTATCAGTTGCCACTATGGATGAGAGGCCCAGTGCAGGGCCTGGCCCCAGGTACCCCAACAACCTGGTGCCAACATTGAAAGGAAGCACATGCTTTGCATGCCAAAGGTCCCTGTTTCAGTTCTTAGCATCACTGGTAGGACTGGGATCAGGAGTGATCCCCTACAACTATGTACCCCCATGCTTTCTCCCCCCCCCAAAAAAAAACCCTTGTGTACACATTTGTCCATAACAGCATAGTCCTCTCACTCTGCTTATGTCAAACAGGGCAGTGTAGAGCAAAGAAGCAGTATTGGAGGGGGTTGTTGGCAGGCTCTGGTTCATCACACTCCACCTCCCTTTGCCCACCTGGTTGCTTTCCTGCGGGTGAGAAGGAAGATAAGGAGAAAGTGGCAGAGATAGCTTTTTTTCTTCTTCCTTCAGCAGCAGTGAAGGAAGAAGATTGGAGCGTCAACTGGATTGAACTGGTGGGTCAGAGGGGCAGAGGGCAGACATGGTTATGACCTTTTGTCAGTTTGCTACTCTGCCCAATTTGCTGTTTGAAATGGCTATTCCTGTGAGAGTTAGGCCGGCCCAAGCTGTGACTGACTCCTATCTGCTACTTTAGTGAAGCTGCTGGGGGTTAGTAGAGACAATACTCAGCTAGATGGGACCAAGGTCTGATTTTGTATGAGGCAACTTCCTTCGAAAGATACTGTATATCAAACATCCGAGCAATTTCAAGGGAAGCTCAATCAGTTCCTCTAATTTCTTGGGGGGGAGGTTGCTACACTGAGGGCGCAATCTGCTACACTGAGGGCGCAATCCTAACCCGGAGTTAGGCCAGTACAGTTAGGCCAGCAAAGTTTGGTCAGCACAAGGGACACCGTAAACTATGTTTGGACCACTCTCGGAGTCAGGGAGGATGGCACACATCTGCGCACTGGCCTCTCTGATTCTGAGAGTGGTCCAAACATGCTTCATTATTGCCCTTGTGCCGGTCAAACTGTGCTGGCCTAACTCCAGGTTAGGATTGCGCTCTGTCCATTTACGTAGGCCAGTTTGGAGGCACCCAGCATGCAATAAAGAGTGAATGTGAAGACATCTCCCTCACCACCACCCAGCATTCTCTCGCCACTTCCTCATAGTAACATGGGAGCAGGTGGAATGTCCACATCAAGCCTAATGTAGTAATTAAAATGCCCCATGGACATATATTTTCACCACGAGTAGGTGCAATTTGGACTTTCCATCTTCCAATCTCACATGACTTTGCAAGGACAGGACTATGTGTTGGATGAGAGGGGAGACATAGTACATGGACTTCAACACATGGTACTAGCTTTTTCACCTCTCCAATATTCCGTTTGAGTCAATAGTATTTAACTGGTTTACATTCAAAAAGTCTGACTGAACAGAGTCTGAAGAACTGACCCAGAGTACTTAAGGTTGAGTACTTGCATTTAAGCTGATTCAGTCCCACTAATTAATGGAAGCACATCAGTATAAATCCAAATAATTTAGTTGATCTGGGCTGCAAATTGGGCTATAAATCAGCTTAATTCAAGCACTTGTCTGAGCAAGGTTTACGGACTTGCTAGCTGCTTATGTACTGCATGTTTGGTGAAAACATCGGACGCGATGCTGTGTAAATCAGCCACAAGTAAGGCCTGTTCAAATCCATGAGGCTTGCGCATTGAAAACCCACACAAAATGATAGGCATTCTAATTAGCAAAATGTATATAAAATTATCCATTAAAACCAAATCAGCTCCAAAGTAAGTTAGGGCAATAATCCTGTGCGTACTTTCCTAGGAATGTGTCCCACTGAGCTTACTTCTGAGTAGACATGCATAGGGCTGCATTGTAAGGCATTTTCACTGATACTTGCTTCCAATAAGTACTGTACAGATGTTTCTGGGAAGAAATAGGTCAGGAGAGGGACATTTCTAGCAGTAAATTTAACTATTTAAACTTAATTGACTGGATTTACAGCCTGTCCCATCCCAATAGTGGAACAGTATGCTCATTATTCTACTCTCCCCCTCCTTTCCCTCTGTCCACCAAAAGCAAGGTTGAATGCAATTGTCTCCCACAGCTTCTGGAAGACACAGAAGCTCTGGCTTTGAAAAGGAGACTAGTGAAGAAAATTTCAAATTTCAGAGCTAGCCACCACATCTCTCCGGGCATCACCACACTCCTGGCATAGTGTGATTTGGATGATAATCTGGAATGCTTTGAGAATAAAACAGCCAATATTATCATGCCATTGTACAAATTGATGGTAAGTCCACACCTAGAATATTGAATACAGTTCTGGTCGCTGCACCTCAAAAAGGACATAGTGGAGCTGGAAAAGGTGCAGAAGAGAGCGACGAAAATGATTACAGGGCTGGGGCACCTCCCTTATGAAGAAAGATTACAGCGTTTGGGGCTCTTCAGCCTAGAAAAAAGGCGCCTGAGGGGGGACATGATTGAGACATACAAAATAATGCACGGAAGGGATAGAGTCGATAGAGGGATGTTCTTTTCCCTCTCTCAAAGCACCAGAACCAGGGGGCATCTGCTAAAACTGAGGGTTGGGAGAGTTCAAACAGATAAAAGGAAGTATTTTTTTACCCAGCGGGTAGTTAATCTGTGGAACTTTTTGCCACAGGAGGTGGTGATGGCATCTGGTCTGGATGCCTTTAAGAGGGGATTGGATGGATTTCTGGAAGAAAAGTCCATCGTGGGCTATAGGCAATGATGGATTGTGCAACCCCCTTACATTAGAGGTAGGCTACTTCAGAGTACCGGGTGCAGGGGAGTGGCAACAGGATGCAAGCATCTTGTTGTCTTGCGCCTTCCTGGGGCACCTGGTGGGCCACTGTGAGATACAGGAAGCTGGACTAGATGGGCCTTTGGCCTGATCCAGCGGGGATCTTCTTATGTTCTTATGTTCTAATGCTGTGCCCATACATGAAAATAAGAGATACATCAACAACACCTGGGCTAAACTCAGGCCACAGCTATAACAACCAAGCTTGAAAGAGGTCTGCAAAGTAATAACTCAGCTGCAGCATAGGAATCACTTTTGGGCTTAAGCATCTTCACAGACTCAGGGCATAATCCTACCTTGTGCTGGAACAGGCAGGCCGGTGGGCCTGAGCTGTACCCAGCGCAAGGCAGGAGGCACCAGGATCCTCCCTGGCGCAAGGACACATTTGCCCTATGGGTTCCACATTTGCAAGCCTCCCCTATGCGTTCCTCAGAACTGTGCCCAAATTTGGGCCAGATCCAAAGCCTAAAGGCCACATCCCAACCCCAAACCCCTTCCCAGGCCGGCATGCTGCCTGGCCCGCCCAGGAATGCCTCTCTCCCACAACTGTTCCTGCACCAGCCGAGTTCAGCTGGAGCATGGGCAGCTCTCTGTCAGCGCTCTTGGGCTGACGCTACAAGTAGCATCAGCCCGAGCGCTGTAGCACTGATGCAGGGGTGCTGGTCAGCACCCCCATGCTGGTGCTACTGACATTGTGGCAATCCTACGAAGTTATGTAGGGCATAGAATTGTGCCCTCATAAAGTTAGATCTTCAAGGCCATCTAATTCAATTCCTTGCTTGAAGCAGGACAGTCCTCTTCAGACCATCTCCAAATGATGCCTACTGAGCATCTGTTTGAAGTTTCATGAGGAAGTATTTCAGTCTGTTTCTTGCTGTCCGCAGAGAAAGAACCAGGACATTAAACTTTCGCATGTTTTAAGACTATTTTATATCTTGAGCATCATCCCTCAGGATTCCGCTAAGCATTACACGCAGAAGAAGCTGCTAAAATCTGCCTGCTTTGACAACAAACTGCAGGGGGAGATGTGGCTTTGGTGAGAAATCCATGATTCGCCATAGTTATGCATGCACTATTACTGCACCCTAGGGATGCATTAATAGGCATGCATACCTATGGTGCATAGGGTGGGTATGCATAATAGGTGTGCACTATGAACATATATTTGAAACCTTGTCCTGATTTTGAGGGGAAAAAATCTTGATAAAATTGATGAAATCCCACTTCCAACAAGATGGTAAACCAACCAAGTTGCGAGGCTACCAGCAAGAAGGATTCAGACAGAAAACTCTGAAAGTTTGAGTTGGACTTGTGTTAGAATTATGTGTATTTTTCTATACGTGCCAGAATTTTGCTTTATTTCTATTATTTTGAGAATCCACGTTAAATACAATAAAACATTCTATAACCCCAGCTTTTATCCACCTTTGCAAAAGAACCCTCTATTCCAAACAGAAAATCTTTCTACTCCAGGGCCGAACCAAATTTCAATATTACACATTCCATTTAAGAAGTACACTATGGGCTCAATCCTAACTTGGAGTTAGGCTGGCACAGTTAGGCCAGCAAGGTGTGGCCGGCACAGGGGCCACCGTAAAGTATGTTCGGACCACTCTCGGAGTCACAGAGGCCAGCACATAGACATGCACCATCCTCCCTGACTGCGAGAGTGGTCCAAATGTGCTTTACGTTTGTGCCGGCCAAACTTTGCTGGCCTAACTGTGCCAGCCTAACTGCAGGTTGGAATTGCGCTCTTAGAAACACACATGCAAACTGAATACATTAGAGTAGCAAGAGACCTCAGTGCCATCCATCTGGACGCCTATGTGTCTCAGATGATTTTTTTTCCTCCCATGAAAGTTAACAAAACATGCAATTTGCCATTTCTTGGTGAAACATTTTGGGTGTCAAGCATGTCAGTTATGCAGTGTGCTAGCAAAACAGTTAATGGAACTTTATCATTGCAGTGCAGAAGGAATTAGTACGCAAAGATGTGTCCTTTCAGGTCACTTCTGTTTGAAAGTGCTTGCATGCAAAGATGATTTTATAGGACACTCCTTTGAGAATATTTTAACTTCCAAGACAGACAATTGTGGCACTTTGCATTTCCTCTGCTTCTGCCTCCTACCTCCATCAATTACAACAATGAAGGAATCAGCATAATTTATATTATGCCATAATTTATACCAGCTGATAGCCTTTCGCTTCCTTTATCTATAAATTAATATCCCACGAAGAAACTTTAATTGCTAAGAGCCTATTTTAAAGTACTCCTTCCTTTATTGAATTTATTATGCTAATAGGTCACTTCTTTTAATGAACACTATGTATGCATGACTGAGGAACAGCAGCAACCCTTCTGCTAAAGGAGGCTATTTATATAGCCATTTAAATATACATAAAACCCTCCTCATTTTTAACGTGATACAGCGTTCTTCATTATTCCTCCCCCAGTCTTTTGCTTGTGCTCCCACCTGCCTGCTGGAGCAAGCAGGTCTCACAAGCAGGTAGGAGGTGAGGATGGATAACGGATCCTGGGAGAACCCCTAACTTCATCATCACACTACCCACCAAGTCAGAGCATTGGTGCACCTACCTCACTATTGTTTACAGCAGGGTTCCCCAATGCAGCACCCATGGGTGCATGGGTGTTTGCAGAAGAGCCAGTTGGTACCCTCCTGCCCACCTGCTACCATAATCTCTCCCACTGCATTCCCCCACACCTGTCCAGTTCTGAAGAGTGTAGGACAGATTGTCTTCTTTCCTACTGGACCGCTGGGCTAGACAGTTCAGGTGGAGGAAGTGGAAAAGGGCGGTAAAGAAGGCAGTGGCCTTGCCTCCTGCCCTAAGACAGACTGGTGGTAGCTTCTCCAAGATGTCAGTCAGTAGCCTTGGCCAGCGCTGCCTGAAGATCAGCATCTTCAGGGTGCTGAAGGGTGCAATCCTAACCTGGAGATAGGCCAGCAGTTAGGTCAGCAAAGTTTGGCTGGCACAAGGGACACCGAAATCAGTGGTGTCATTCTATAATGAAGTACCGGAACGCAGGCGGGACTTACCCCTTGATTGACAGGGGCCCCGCGACGCGTCGCCGCCTGCTGTTCCGCCGCGGAGGGCTTCTTCCGGGTGGCGCGCCCCTCCGCGGTTCTCCGCAGCACCCAGCGCACCACCCAGGCAAGCGGGCACCCCCTCCGAAGCCAGGGGTGCCCGCGCGGGGCTCGGAATGGTGGCGACGCGTCAGAACCGCGCAGCCAATCACGCGGTAAGTCCCACCCACCGTTCCGTTAGTTCATTATAGAATGACACCACTGACCGAAATGCATGTTTGGACCACTCTCGGAATCAGAGAGACCAGCACACAGACATGTGCCATCCTTTCTGACTCTGAAAGTGGTCCAAATGTGCTTTATGGTGGCCCTTGTGCTGGTCAAATTTTGCTGGCCTAACTCAGACTCAGGCCCTATGATGGTGTTGACAAGGCAACAATATAAAAATCTGGATTTAAAACCTCTAGTGTTACAAGATGGAAGGAAAACATCAAGCAGGAAGTCAGCTAACTCAATGCAGGCGAGAATAACAAACTTTTTCCCCAGAGTATCCCTGGAGGGAAATGTCCCTATGAGCGTGGAGCCTGAGTCGAGGAAATTTCTATCTAAGGCAATTGAATCTCCATCAAAATCATTGTCGCCTGAGCTTGGCAATGATGAAGCTACTCTTCTCACGAACTATCGTGAAGAGCTTCAACATTATGAACAATTGGATCCTAATCCTGAACCCTCGCTTCAGCCATCTCCCTCAGACTCCTACTCTTTGGATTTGTTGGGTAAGCAGTCTACTTTGATTGCTCATACCCTTAAACACCTGATGGAGGACCTTTCTTATATTTATTTATTTATTATTAGATTTGTACCCCGCCTTATTGTGCCCGAAGGCACCCAAGGCGGCAAATCAGATCAGATTATATCAGATCGACTATTGAAGATCTGAAGTCCTTGCTTGTGGAATTAACAAGAACTGTTAAGCAATCTATTCAGAATCAAGTTAATAACCCCGATATTGCTTTCACGAATGCTGCCAAGGATGTCAACAAAATTGCCTCTAGGCGGATCGCTACTATGCAAGCACAGTACCCTTCCACCTTCAGAATAAAAGGTACACCTCCTCAGCAGGCGGCTGATGAAGCTTGTATTCCACCTTCAATGGTGCTCCCGACTATTGAATCTAGCCCCAGCCGGGTAACTCCGGCTCTACTGTCTCCTTCACCGACTTGTAGCAACAGACTAGAAGATGATCCAGGCGTCTGTCTGCCTTTGAGACCACCAAGCTCCCCTCTTGAGAAGTGCAAGTATCCTGACTCTGCCTTGATTCTTATGAAGTCTCAGCTAATGTTTAAGAACTTCCCCAACCCACGGAAAAAGTTATCAGCAATGGGGAAACGACTCTATTTTCTTAGAACTGTGTCTTCTCTGGGGGTGATTGCTCCTCCTTTAGAGGAAATTATTGATGTGGAATTCATTCCTTTCCCTTTTTCTATTACGGGTCTCAGAGTGGAATTTGCTAGTATACTTTCAGTCCGCAGATTCCTAAAATATAAGATTTGGTTGACAAATGCTAACATAGAGGTATACAGACACTTTTGCAATCCCTTAATTCGCCCGTTACTACCGATTAGGGATGTAGAAAAGATAGATCCTGCTACCACTGAATCACATCATGTTTCTGATCCATTGGTGAATCAAACTCTATCTCAATCAGTCCCGCTTAAAACTGGAAGCCAGCCTTGTGTGCATTTAATGCAAGCAGAATCAAATCCTAATAAGAATAAATTTAAACCTCCCAAGAAGGAACTTGCTAATGTTGACCCTGAAATATACAATACCCTTTCCGAGGAGGAGGCTAATTTGATTACGGGATTTTTTCTTTTGCCTGAGGAAGGCCAGTTATTCATCAAAGATAGGCTTCATATGTTATCCAGATTATTAAATCTGGATTTGCCCAAGATTGAGAAGGAAAATGTCACATCTTATAAGAGTGATTT
>JAJKFI010000005.1:36646568-36669339 GCA_029204185.1 Lerista edwardsae
TTTTATTATGCCAATAAAAGGTTTTATAAACTTACTGTGCCAGCCTAACTCCAGGTTAGGATTGAGCTCTCAGTCTGTGCTAATCTACAGGTAAAGCATGTGCTTTAACACTGAGCTACAGTTCCTCCCCAGTTGCTCATTAATGTCTCCTAAGATCAATTCTCGCACATTTTTAGGTTTCTTGCAACTCTGGGTTTGAGTCAAAATATGCTTGTATGAAGAGAGTTTCCTTTGACCCTGGCCTGCAAGGTAACTAGCTACTCTTGCATATTATACCCCCAAAATGCACTTGGTTTGGAATACAAACACACCTCATAAGCTGTTTGGCTTTGAAGCAAACCCAATTCACATACCTCGGCAAAATAGTAGCAAGATGAGAGTAAAACCAAAACCATAGGAGTTAAATTTTAGAATTTTACCAGGTGCCCGCCCGCCCGCCCACCCAAGTGAACCATACCCCCAATGCTTGTATTAACATCTGAATAGTTTGCAGGAGCATCTGGCAGAGGGCTATCTAGAGGGGTATCACAGCACTACATTTTGCAAGCAGCCACTCCTTCTCTTCGGAGCCATTCCCAGTGGCTAGAGCAAAACACAGGCAATGTTCGCTCCCAATGGCTCCCAAGAGGAGGGGGAGTGGCAGCTTGCAAAACGCAGTGCTGTGATTCCCCTCTAGGTATACCTCTGACAACTGATTGTTGCAAGATTACTGAGCCACGAGGACATCTCAATTCCCAGGATTATCTGAGGTTTGTTGGAACTCAGCAGCATGCATGCCACAGGTGGGAGTGAGGTCATGCCACGTTTGCCCTACAGAGCTGCGGACTGCGTGCCTACGGATGCATGCTTGCATGCCTAGTGTTCCAAATAGGCCCATACCATAACTGAAGCTATTTAACCTGTGCTCATGCCCTTGTAGCATATATTCCCTTTGAAAACCATCTGTCAAATGAAAGGCAAAAAAAAAAAAAATACGAAGCCCCTTCAAATCAGCATAAATATAGCTTAAGTCCACTTAATTGCATGCTCGGTTTATTCATTCCAGATTTCCTTTCCAAATATTACTCGGAGATGCAGAAATGATGCCCAGGGCTCCCATCACCCAAGCATCTTCCCCTCCTCCAAAACTTCCATTATTAGCTTGCTGCAAAAGCTGCTCCACTGAGCTCTCCTTGCACATTGCATACCCCACACTGAAGAGGAGTTTCAGAGCACCACTGAAATGCAGACAAACAGTTCCCCCATCAAGGGTGGAAGAAAACAACACTTCTGAAGGTTCATAAAACCCCATGCATCAGTCTTCAAGACTGCTTCAACTGTTATGACCCCCACCATGTGACTGCCACTTAAAAGGCTTCCATGGAGACCATCGTACTTGCAAGAGGCTTTTGCTATGTGGCTCAGCCACATCACCTGGAAAGTACTATGCGAGCATTGTGCATTCCTGGCAGGCACTGGCACACACCTTTACAATGCAAATGGGCCGAATTAGGTGGTACGTATCCTGCCAGCAAAGTGGCCCCTGAGTGGAGCTGTTGCCTCACACATGCCTTTTTTTCAGACCACACTGCGATTGTAAGACTGCATTTTCCACTGCTGTTTAGAGACAGTGCAGATCAGGGAAGCTGCATTAATAGTTCTCTATAGCTTATATAAAGATGTTGGTGCACACAAATGGACCTGCATGCACTCTTACCTGGATTGCAAGGCCACCAGGGACCCTCGGTGCTTACGCAGACAAAAATCTGGGGGTTTACGGAGCACCTGAGACAGGGTCCTAATGTATCTGTACCTCACATCTTTTCTGATCGTTTCCTATCTGTCACGAAGGCAGGCTGCATTCTGTAAAACCTCATGTTACAAAAATCTTGTTCCTGTTTGGAATGTCGCAGCCCTCCTTATGACCTGGAAAACAAAAAATCCAGCATAGAGGATAAAATTCCTTGGCAAACAGAATCAGACTTGCACCCCGTGCAGAATAAAGGGCAGGAACGGAAATAATGTTGTTTTATGGCATCCCACAATTGTGGCAGTGGCTTTCCTCCATTTTGGCTTGCTCATCTGTACTGCAATCATTTCCCAGGCCCTCCAGGGATCTGTCTCTTGGCAACCTGGTAATCAGTTCACCAGGTGCCTCCAACAAAAAAAAAAAAAAAAAGGTTTCACACCTAAAACATACATTTCACAAGGTTCACATCCGAAATGTAATTTAGGATTTGCTAATTGGAAATATCCATTGGGTTTCAAATTTCTCTGATAATTCCTTGCATCAGGGCTCCAGAACTTCTGTTTTTTCGCCCAGATAACATCCATTGCCTCAGACTTCCTTAGAGCTGACAAGTTAGATGCTCATTGCCTTGAGGCTTATAATGTAACTCACAGCACAATCCTATGCATGCCTACTCAGAAGTAAGTCCAGTGATGTCATGCAGGGGGAACGCGGGGGAACTCAGTTCCACTTGTTAAAATTAGGGCTGACTCCGCCCACTTCACTCTCCCTCCTCCCCCCTCCCGATTCCTCTGCAAAGAGCTTTTCTTCTTGGTTGGCTGGCACTCAGAGGGTTAAAGGGAGCGACTCCGGATTCCTAGGGGGGCGAAGGGGGAAGGGCTGCAGTGGGGAAGTCCCGTCCTGCACAGCCCCCTTCCTCGCTCCCTCCAGCCACACACGTGGAGTCAGCAGCCACTCTGGTGAGTCTGCAGCCCACTGGGGAGAAGGGGCATCCTGGGGGTGCGGTGGCAAATCGAGGGGGGCCCGGAGGGGACAGAGGGGAGCTAGGACTTTTTGAAGCTGCCCTCCTGACCTGCCCGGCATAAGTGGGCTTTGGTGTGGGGAAGCGCCCAAGGGTGCCGTCCAGAGTGGTGCCGCCCCTCAGCCCCTTCCACAGGTTCCTGCCTCATTCTGCTCAGCCAGCCTCAGCTTCGAGGCTGCTGCCCCCGTGCCAATTTTCAACTTCCTTGGCAATTTTGAATAACTCCATCTTGCCTAGCCGTGAAGACCAAGGAAAGGCTTTCGCCGCTGTCTCTCCAGTCCAGAGAATTTCACTGGCGCTCTGGGCGTGAGGCTTCTTTGGGAGACTGTCCCCATCGCTATTGGAGCTGCAATTGGGGAGGGGGGAATTCTTCGCTTTCTGTTCTGTAGGCGCCAGGCGCTGTACAGAACCGGCTGGCTCCGCCCACTCGTTGTTGACGTCGTCGCTGGCTAGGAACCAGCCGCGGGTAGACCTGGGTTCCGCCAGCCTCCAGAGCCCAGGTCTACCCATAGGAACCAGCCGTGGGTAGACCTGCGCTCTGCCAGCCTCTGGCTTATGATGTCACTTCCGGTGGGCGGGTCCTGACACGTGCCAATTAATAGTGAGTTCCTGTTCTTAAATCATTTAGATGACACCACTGAGTAAGTCCCATTGTGTTCAATGGTGCTCACTCCCAGGAAAGTGTACACTTACAAATTCCTTAATTCTGGCTCAAGATTGGGATGATTAATTGGCGGGGTGGCCAAACTTGCTTCACATAAGATGATAAGCTTCAGGTGTTTGAGAGCCTCAAGAGAGGTTGTTTGAGAGGTGCAGTAATTAAGACATGTTTAAGTTCTTCCTTACCATGAACATGAAATGTAGGTTTGAATCCGATGGACTCTGAGCAGTAACAAAAAAAGAATCAAATCCCAAGTAGCTTTTTTTCTGACAGTTTCTATTTTTGATACCAGATTTTGCATAGAGGCTGTCCGGTTTGTCCTATGTAGACAGCAAAGAAGCATTTTTTTTGGGGGGGGGGAGCATGAGTTCCCTGAAAATATTTGCATCAGAGAATACCATTAGTCAGGAATACCAAGCGATGCAAAACTGAAAGTTGCATTTTTGAATCATCTGATGTACAGCTATCAAATGAAAAAGAAATGCCAGTGCTCTGTTAGACTCCAGGATAATGAAGAGAAGAAATGGGAAGGAAAATATGCTAGGCTACATAAATCACAGAATGTATGCTGCAGTCAAACATTGAGACTAACCGTCTATCAATAACAGGTTCACTTTGTAGGAAACAATATTTATGGGAGGAAATTATTAGCCTTTGGTACAGGTCAGAGGTAGGCACAATAACAGATTTCAAGGCTCATATTGTACCTAGTAGCAGAGTAAGACAGCAGTGTGGTGCAAAGAGAAATGAGGCTGCTGTGGAAAAGAAAAACAGTGACCTGGTAGTCAGTTGCTACTGAAAGAGGAGGTGAATTATCTGTTCTTGTTGCCATGGTAAACAACAATGTGCTAGAAGTGCGTTTTCTTCCCTGCAATGGAAGTTACTTAGGAAGCTGCCTTATTTTGAGACCGTCCACTGGGCCAGCTGGCTCAGTACTGCTTGTCCAGAATTTCAGGCACGGATTTTCTCTGCCGTACCTGGAAATAGCAGGAGCTCTGCTTGATCACTGCACCGCAGTCCCTCTTCAGCGTAGGGTTATGGGTTCTTTCCCCAAGGTGGAATTTTAGCACCTGGCAATGTGCATGAGAAACATCATCCATGCTCACAGGGTCAGCAAGAATACCCAGGCATGATGTAAGGTGGTGGCGGCGGCGGAGCAGCATGGAAAGGGAGTTCATTGGGTAAGAACAGCTATGACTTTATGAGGACACAAAGTGTAGAGGTTTCCAGTAGGGCAACATATGTGGCTTTGGGTGAGAATGGGCATGATTAGGACTCTTGCTTGGATTGTAGACGTGTCCCCAAAACCAGGCGCATGACATTGCTGACCCCATTCCAGTGTTTGCTTTCTCCTGTACCTACCACCCACAACCTGCCATTGGTCTGCTGCTGCTGCCTTTCTTGCACTCCTGCCATTTTTTTTTGTTAAGAACATAAAATGAGCCCTGACAGACCAGACCCAAGTTCTGTGTGCTTTGGCTGGCATTCTATTTCCAGATGCCTCCAAGAAGCTTATATGAAGGGTATGAATGTAAGCTTTCCCCTTCTATTCCCCGCCCACCCCCCACGTACCTGGTATTCAGAAGAACCTGTATTGCCCCTCAACAACGGCACTTCCATTTAGCTATTGTGACGAATAGCCATGATAGGTTATTCCCCCATCACAATGTGTAATCCTTTTGAAAGAAGCCAACCAAACCAGTGGTCAGCATCATATGGTGGTGAATTCCCTGTGGGGAGTGGATTGCCTACTGTTGCCTACAGATAAAAGGCAAAATGGGCATCCTATGGAAAAGGGATGACAAATCCAATAATATATGATATGCAAAAGGGTTTACTATCCTTTTCTGACCTTGGTAACCCACCCTTTCAGAAAACACCAAATAAAAGTTGAGAACCACAAAAACGAGTAATTGCTCCCGTGAGCAATCATGAAATAACGCACCATTCTGTTTGATGGTGTTCATAGGTTGCAGTACTTTCGCTGACATTGAGTTAATCATAGGTTAACTGTGATTTACTATAATGCAGTCAAGCACTCCCTCTGAAATGTCATATTGGATTTACCATGTATTATGTGCGCACCAAAGTCAGAGGTACACAAACAACTTTCCCAATCCCCAGCTGTTTGCTACATTTCCCCCTTTGCCGTTATGCCATTCAGTTCAAAAGGAATGTGATATCCATTATTACTCAATAGACTGTCTAATCTAATAAGCCATACATATCTAACCCCATTATTTTAGCTCTACTACATTATCAGAGGCAGAGATATGGGGTGGTTGAAAGGGAAGTAGATTCCATTGCTTGCTCTATCACAATTAGCCATTACTAAGAGTTAGCATCATCTTTAGGCATTCTCCTGCACCTATGGTGTCCTTCAGCTGATATTCAGAATGCCTTAACTAATTTTGCATGCCTCTAAGCTGAATGCCAGCAGGCACTTGGCATTTTTAAATGGCTGCCTAAATCCTGCATAATCCTTTCGGTGTCATCTGAGGTTATTTGATCAACTGCTTAGTATTGTGTTATCAGCAAATGTGTACATCTTTTTATTGATTGTATCAGCTAAATTGTTTTGGTAGAGAGCACAAGGACAGGGGCTGGGACTCAAAATACAAAGCAAATGGTTAGGAATATTATCTAAACACTCAAGCACACGCTTCATTATACACAGGGCATAGATTAACTGCCGTTTGATTTGCAGATTGTCCAAACAAAAGTTTTGCAAGCACAGAGGTGACTTTTCAGAAACAAAAAAAAAGCACCTCATTCTCCTGTTGTGTCATTTGCAGAGGCCATGGTGGAAGAGTTGAACAGGATGCCTCTAAAAAAGGCTGCTTTTGTGATGAGGTTGACCTGGTCTGTACGTTTTAGGATAGGGTGGTGTCACCCCGGAGTCCCCCCCCGATGGCAGCTCCGAGCAGGGGGGGCACATACCGGGAGCCACAGGGCTGTCGGGGAGCTCCTGGGTGGTCCCGCGGTGCAGTGGGACCTGAGGCAGCGCCCCGTCCTGGCCAAAGTGCTGCCGCGGCTCGCTGGCCCTCGTGGCCGCTCCATGGGGGGGGGTCTGGGCGGCCGCGCGGCAACACGTGCACTGTCCGACCTCCCGGGGGAGGCCAGGGAGGCCGCACCATGCGGTGCCAAGCTGGGGGAGCCCGGGGCGCCTGTGCGCAGGCCTCTAAGTGTCCTGGCGCCCGGTGATGATGTCATTGCCGGGTGCTGGCGAGCAGGCCGAGATCCAGCGCGATCTTGGCTGGGGGAGGGGCTAAGGGAGATCAACCCCCCTTCCCAGGCCGGCAGCTTCATAAGGAGGATGGCCGGCATGGAAAAGGGCGCTCCCTTCCAGGGCGAAGAGGGCCTCAGGGCAGCGGCTGGCAGGACAGGCTGGACGCCCAGCCTCCCTCGGCCCTGCACCTCTCTGAGGGGTCCTGGGCCCCGATCCTGAGGAGCTACCAGGACCCAGGGCCATACCCTCTGACAGTTGACAGTCCAGGCCCGTGGACCACTACACCCGGGTCCTGGTACCTGGCACACCCTCATTGGGGTCTGCCCCCCCCCGCTGCCGGACCGGACCCCCGAATGACCAGGGGAGCTGCTGACGCCCAACCTCCCTTATCCTCACCCCACTTACCTGGACCTACCTGGACGAGCCGCCGACAGTCAGTGTAACGAAGGGCAAGACACTCGCTGTTGTTACGTGGTCTCCTGTGCAGTAAACGTGGGGACCTGACTTACTCATATCAATGAATGTAAAGGCTCTGACCACGTTAAACCGCTTGAGACGCCAATCTTCACGCCTCGTGCCTGTTTTACCTCGACCTTCTCGGGATTGGGCCCACCGCAGAGTGAGTACAAACCCAACCCCGTTAGTGGCCCCCATGGAACCCATGACAGGTGGACATGGTTACGAACAGCTCCGTCTCCTCTCTGCATTCCATCTGGGATGAAAAATAAGGATAGTTTAGAAGCTGACAGTGTACAATCCCAGTGTATGATCTCAGGGTGATAGGCTCCATTTTGACTCTCCTTCGAACAACAATACACGAACAACCTGGCAGCCACAACTAAGAGCGCAATCCTAACCTGGAGTTAGGTTGGCACCAGGGACACCATAAAGTATGTTTGGACCACTCTTGGAGTCATAGAGGCCAGCATACAAACATGCACCATCTTCTGAGAATGGTCCAAACGCGCTTTATGGTGGCCCTTGTGCTGGTCAAAATTTGTTGGCCTAACTGTGCCGGCCTAACTCTAGGATAGGATTGTGCTCTAAGACTCAGCAGTTCATCCCCTAGAGTCTTGATTCATGGAATTTTGTGGCAAAACACTGAGAAACGTGTTGTGTTTACGTGCCAGGTTCATTTCCAAGCCATAGTCATGTTGTACAAATAGCTTATGCAAAATACATGTTTGGTTGTTGCAAACATTGGATACAGCACGAAAACAGCAGATTAATAGCGATGGTGGAGCCCCAGAGGTAAGGGCACGGGTGTATCCATAGTCAGGAGCAATGGACTTTGCTAGATTTCCAGTATTTTCATCTATGTGTCTTCATTCATTTCATTTCCATAACCTTTATTGGCATACATAAAAGCAATACAACACAACAAGGTACCATTTGCAGCAGGGTAAAATAAAGCTTGAAAAGAAAAAAAAAGGAATAGAAAAGAAGAGAGGTAGGGAGATCAAAACGAGGGGGTTAGTTTAAGGATCGCAGATAAAAACCCGCAACAGATACTGTGAGGGAGACACAACCATCACTCAGGAAAATAGGAAGAGAATCGACAAAAGAATGGGAAAAAGAAGTCAACCAGGGTTCAAGATAGATATTACGAAGATGTTGATGGGCTGGACATCGAAAAAAAAGATGAGTCAATGTATCAGGGGCCAAATGGCAAAAGAGACAGAGCCTTTTATCACGAGGAGTGTTGGAAAAGCGGCCTGCATGAACAGCAGAAGGAAAGATATGGAAGCGAACAAGCATAAAGGCTCTTCTCATACTAGGATTAATTAATGAACAAACATAATTGAATGGGCGACTAAGTGTCTTTGATATGTGATATGTGTCTTTGACAGCTACTCTTTATATAAACGGATTTCATACTGAAAACATGTGCCTAGCTTTTCCTATTTCCACTTCCCCCACAAGAAAGTCCATCTTACAGAAAAGGATTTGGAATGTGAAAGATATTCAACCTATTGTGGAAAACATCCAGCATAATGGTATGGAAATGAGGAAAAAAACAACACCTATTGGCATGAAGGGCCGGTATGCTAGGCCAGAGGATTAAAAAATAATATTGTTGATTTGTCCTTTCTGCATTTCCCCATCATCTATGCCAACCTGTGCCTTTGTGTCCAGGTATCATATTTGAATGTATAAAGGTTTTATTTCTGCAAAACAAATGAAAACCCATCTGGTATACATTAATTAGGAATAAGCCACTATTTTTACTTGGAAGCAAAGTCCATCAAACACAGTGGACTCTAGTAAGCATGCTGATTGGACTGCTTTCCTACTAAAAGCAATGAGACTTAAATTGATTGCAACTCATTTGTTCCATTGGTTTCATCGGGATAGTCGCAGTTAACTTTCGCTGGATTAGGGCCAGTGTTTTCGGGAACACTGCAATCCTGTATCTGCCAGACATTACTTTGCATGAGGATAAAGGCGCAATCCTAACCTGGCAAAGTTAGGCCGGCAAAGTTTTGCCAGCACAAGTAACACTGTACAGTATGTTTGGACCACTCTTGGAGTCAGAGAGGTCATCACACAGACGTGAGCCATCCTACCTGACTCTGAGAGTGGTTCAAACGCATTTCAGAGTGGCCCTTCGGTCAGCCAAACTTTGCTGGCCTAACTGTGCCGGCCAAACTCCAGGTTAGGATTGTGCCCTTAATTTCTGGCAAATGTTTATGAACATTCGTTTGTTCGTTTGTGTGTGTATGTGTGTGTGTGTGTGAGTGTGTATGTGAGTGTATTTCTTATAGAGCAATCCACACACGCTCCTAAGCAGGTACAAGCCCCTTGTGCCAACCCAGTCTGGTCGCACACATGCCATAAAGTGCGCTTGTGCCATTTTGGAGGGGCTAGGAGGCCTGGAGGCCCAAAGGTAAGGCTGGCCTTCCAAGGCCAGCACAGGGGCTCTGGGCTGGTGGTGGGAAGCAAAATGGGGCGGGGGCTGAACAGGGCAAAGGAAGGTTGGAGCATGGGCAGACCCGTGGGCAGGTCAGCCTGGGGAGGGGGGGGTGGAAGCAGGATCCGGCCTTTGGGCAGGATCCAAACCTCTGTTCCCGGCCTGGACAGCCCCAATTCGTCTGCTTGGAGTCTCTCTGCTGATTTCAAGTAGCCCCATCGGGTAGCCCCATCCACGTAGCCCCATCAGGGCTGCTGAGTGCTACCCAGGGGAATGAGAATGTTTTCCCCTTTCCCTGGATAGAGCAGCAGCAAATCCAAGCTCTGTGCGTGACAGCCTGCCTATTCCAGCCTTGGATTGCCCTCTTATTCACCAATAATTCCTTCAGAAATGAACGTACATAAACAACCAAACTTCTTCTGACGTCTAAAAACAGGGGTGTCAAACTCGTTTTCCACAGTGGGTCAAATAGCAGTTATGATGCCTGCTGAGGGCTGGAAGTGATGTCATTAAGCAGGAAGTGCTACCATTAAGCATGCTATGGCTAGAAATAAGCAGAAATTCCCATTCATTACCTGCACAGAAAATACACAGATCTGGATCATATTTTCAAGATATGGGAATGCCCAGTTATCATGCGGGCTGCCCTTTCAGCAGAGACACCCCAGCACAGCTCAACAGCTGAGAGCAGCTGATGGTGGTACTGGAAGAGCCCATGGTCAGATAAAGAGCCTCTGTGGGCTGCATCCAGCCCCAGGTCTAAAATATATTACCCTGAGGTTTGTTCCTTTTTCAGAATTTTTCAGTATCCTTTTTGAGAATCAACTTTCATTAAAAAGTTGTCAATTGCAAATGTCATTGCTATTAATTCTGCTCACTCATCTAGAGAGACCATAGTTTTATAAAGAGCAAATTGTTTTCACGTTGAAAGAATATGGTGGTGCAGTAGAGTCTCATTTAGCTGGACTGCTTGGCCTGGGAAAGTGCCAGGATTTTGTATGTGTCTGGATTTTGGAATAATGGCATCCATTTCATGAGAAATGCCTCCCCTTGCTCTTTTCGCTGTTACCCATTTAGGTGCCTGCTGGCCTCATTGACATTTTTCAACCATCTCTGTACAGCTAAACGCCACCGAGCAGAGAGTAGAACATACAGCCTGTATCTGCACCAGACGTGGCAATAATGAGCACAAGGCCGTCTAGTGTTTGCACGACAGAAAACAAGCCTTGGACAAAAACGTCTGGATTTTGGAATAGTTCAGATTTCAATGTGTAGGCCAGGGGTGCGCTATACGTGCTACAGCTATGGCCCAAACCTATTCAAGGCTTGCGTTAGTGGCTCTCACAACCCACTGCCATAAGCCCTGTTCTGGAAGCTCAAAAACCACACTTCTGTTGTGAGCTTTGGATCCACCGGCACAAACAGCTGGAGGTCCCGTGCGCATGGCAGCAGCTCCTGGACACTCCACCTGAGCAGGTAAGGTGGCAACTGGGGCAGCTCAGGGACTGTCTAGGGGGCAATGGGTATGGGGGCCAAACTGAACCAGGGTTGGGAGGAGGCAGGAGGATCTCAGAGTTGGCAGTGCACACCAAGACCTTATCCTCCTTTTCCATAGGTAGCTTAAAGGTAAAGGTTTCCCCACGACCGAATGGTCTAGTCGTGACCGACTGTAGGGGGCGGTGCTCATCTCCGTTTCAAAGCCTGTAGAGCTGGCGTTTTGTCCGAGGACAAGCTTCCGTGGTCATGTGGCCGGCATGACTATACACCATAGTGCATGGAATGCTGTTACCTTCCCACCGAAGTGGTCCCTACTTATCTACTTGCATTTAGGTGCTTTCAAACTGCTAGGTTGGCAGGGACAACCTAGGGAGCTGGGACAAGCAGCGGGAGCTCACTCCGTTGCGCAGTCTTGAACTCCCAACCTTCCAGTTGGAAAGCCCAGCAGCAGCAGTTTAACCCGCTGCGCCACCACGTCCCCTTGATAGGTAGCTTACAGGGGAGTAAGTAAAATGATTTTTACTTTCCTGAGCTGGCTGGTCTCTTCATTCTGTCAGCCCCACTACATTGAGCAGCCTGGTTTGGGCTGCTAAGTGCACAAATATTAACAACTAAGTAGAAATCAACATAATCTGAGCATAGTTGGCAAACTGGAAGACATTCCGTTTTGAAGAAGCCAAAATCCAGCCCCTAGGTTCAGTGCTTGACAGAACTATCATGAATAAGAGCCTGTGCTAAATATGAAGCGTCACTTATTTTTAACAATGCCAAGACCGTGCAAAGAAAAGAAAATTCAGTATTTTGCATGTGTCAGTGAGCAATAGGCCATGGCGACAAGGGATTTGTCAGACCTTAGAAGGCTAATTAATACTCATCAAGTCCAGTCACTCAGGCCATCAGCAATTAGGGCTGTGAATAGAACTAGCCCCAAACAATCCTTTCAGGATGTCTCTTGCACTGGGAGAACAGTGAATAGCTAGGAATCACATCTCCAAGCTTTTTCCGCGTTGCTGCAGCTGCTGCTATCATTGCAAGTCATGTCAAAACGGCATGACTCCGAGCCCTCATCCAATGTGAGGGGGGAATGTGCTTGAAAACAGAAGGCTAGGTGCACATATTGTTGGGCTGTAGGCCTAGTTGAGGAGCTTGACATGTTGTTATACATGATACAGCTGATCATCTGTTCAAGGAAAGGGATGAAGGAGGAAGAAAATGGATCTAATTTTTCGCTCCCCCTTCCTTTCCCTGAATAGAGGAGCAGGTACTGGTATTCAACATAACCTCCTGGATTGGGCTTTCCTACTGGAGAAACGCATGCACATCTCTATTGCACATGCATTTTTTCCCCAACTATCTTTAGCATGCTGAACTTGTTTTTAAGTAACTTGCTACTCTGCATGTCACCACTCCTTTATAAGCACCTCTGTAATTTCCCTGACCAAAAAATTAGAGAAGGCCCCTTCCGTGCCCACCCTTAGTAGCTACAATTCAGCCAAATTGCTCCTTTGAGTCAAAGATTATACTGCATTAAGGTATGCAAATTAAACTGTAAGAGTTCAAATTGCAGCTGGAGTAATAGAAGGGGCACAGAGGTGAATTTGTAGACTCCCAGCCATATGGTAATACCAGCTGAGCTAGGGGTGCAGCCTAATGGGTTATGGGGTGAACTTCATGGAATCTTAACCCAGTCCAGTTTACAACACAAAACACAGGAAGAGGACGAGCAGATAAAAATGACATGGATCTACCTTACACATGTCAATCCATACATACTCTCTCTCTCTCTCTCTCTCTCTCTCACACACACACACACACACACACACACACACACACACACACCAAAAATTGGGGTTTACTGTATTTTTTCCTCCCACAGATTCAGATTTTTTGTCTTTATTGAACTAACAAGATGAGGAGCCTCTTTTGCCCTCAAGGCCTGCATTGGAGAAGCTTTAGTATTGGTGCACTAGAAAAGGTTATATGTAGGACAATGGTCTTTAATCTTTTTAGTGCCACAACACAAGTTCACACCTCCATTGGCCCAACTAACAAATTACCTGGTGTCCAATTCTTATGACATACCTGTGCACTATTCACAGTTCACCAATGTGCTACAGTGCACCAGTTGAAAAGTCACTGTTCTAGGGGATCAAAAGCGTGGCCTTCCTTACTTGTGGATCTAAAGTCTCTTGCCACCAGTCATGCAGTGGCCATGCCACTAGTCTTGTCTATGCACTCCAGGCAGGCACCCAGCACCAAGAACACACATACATATACACACATGTCTCTTACATGCCTTGAAGTAAAATAGAATAAAACCCTGACTGGATAACAGCTTATAATCCAAAGTAGCCTCCTACCTACTTTTCTTAAATTAATTGTACGGTTAATTACCTTTCAGGTCGGTGTTAAGGAAACATGTTTTTGATCACCGAGCCATGCTAATATGTTGCACCCATGGGAATCCCATCTGTCATAGTCCTTCTGTTTGGCTAGCCTATATATTAAATTAATATTGGACTCATAACATAACATCAGAAATTGCTATTTCGGGAATAATTCAGTAGTCTCTTATTTCAGCTAACACTTGTCTATCTTGGGTTCAGTGTAGACCCATGGCACAAACTGTGGTAAAGTTCTTTCTGGAACTTTAGACTGCAGTACATGTTCACTGCATGTTCACAGAAAAATATAGCATCTCAGGAAGAAAAGGAAGTTGACATCTTCTCCTTGATAAACTTTATGCAGGGAGACTTTTTTTTTTCAACATTCAAGTATATGTAACCAATTCCATACTAGCTGGGAGTTGTATATTCAAGGAAAAGGTTCACTGCTTGCATAAACTGGCCTTGGATAAGATTTCTTGGGAGCAACAATAGCAACGCTGGGTATACAGTACAGAATTAACATTATTTCCAATATGTAAAATAGCTTTTCCTGGCGTTTTGCAGCCAGTTCTGCTTCACTGTGTGACAGGCAGCATTTGGCCTCTTTGCCATGTTGCCTAAATGGCCTTGTCTTGCCTGGGCAAACCCCTTGGTGACTGGGGTGATGGTGAGTCAGCAGCCAAGATGTGGCTCTGGGACACGACAGCCTTCTCCTGCACAGCTGCTACAAAAGTGATTCTTGCGAATAGGAAAGTGGCCCTTGCAGCAACAACAAGAACAAAATGTTGAAAAGCTGGGGCCTATGATGATCTGAGCCTTAACTCATCATGGCCTCTCTTTCTTCCCTCTTGCCTCAGCTAGTGCTGGGGAACACCATGGATTCACTGGCAAGCCCCTGCCACAGCTCACCACTTGTGGTGGCAGCCCTGCTGCTCCCAATGGCAGGGAGCATTTGCAACCACTGTAAAGACCGTTATGCCGCCAGAACATTACTTCTAGCACATAAGGGCACCTTAGGATTGGGCTGCCCCAGCATAATTCAATGCAACTCTATTCAGAAGTAGCCCTATTGAATTTCAATGGGCCTTGCTCCCAGGTAAATATATGTAGGATTGCAACTCTAGCCTCAGTACTTTGCCCATGGACCCAGATATCGACGTTGTTCAGTTTTGATCACATCATTGCTTTGTATTATAATTGTTCTTATTCCATTCAGCCCTTAGGACACTGACGACCCAATCCTAAGCAGCGCTGATGTAGTAAGGTCAACATAGCAGGGCAGCGCCCATGCGCTGACGCTGCTGCTTGCACCAGTCCAGCGCCCGAACAGATGCACTTGACGGCATGTTTGCGACAGCGCTGGGCATAGCAGTTTTACAGAATAATACCATCATGTTAAATGGGATGTGGTGGCGCTGCGGGTTAAACCACTGCTGCAAGGCTTTCAGACCGGAAGTTTGGGAGTTCAAGACCATGCGACGGAGTGAGCTCCCGTTGCTTGTCCCAGCACCTGCCAACCTAGCAGTTCGAAAGCACGTTAAAAAAATGTGAGTAGATAAATAGGGACCACTTCAATGTGAAGGTAATGGTGTTCCGTGCACTACGGCATATAGTCATACTGGCCACGTGACCACTGAAGCTTGTCCTCAGGACAAATGCCGGCTCTTTGGCTTAGAAACGGAGATGAGCACCGCCCCCTACAGTCGGTCACGACTAGACCATTTGGTTGTGGGGAAACCTTTACCTTTTTACCATCATGTTATATATCTTTAGATGCAAAATTTCATCCAGAATTCAATGAAAAAAATCCAGAGTGTAATATCTTCATTCTATCAAAAGTTATGGCCAAAAAACAAAAAACTGAAAATACAACTTATGTAAAAATCACAATGTTTTTTTTAAAAAAATCATTATTATGAGTCAGTTTTTATTTCCATATATCAGAGCCAATACTAGAACTTCTATTTAATTGTGTGAATATTGTCCAATTGGCCACGGGTTGTTGTTTTTTTGTTGGTTACTAATTTGTTGGGTGACCTGTACTATAGTTAAATAAATAAAGTTGATGGGGGTAACACTAACCTTGGTAATAACACTGCATTTAGGTTGTGCATATGGTATTGTAATTTATTCTGTATGGTTTGGGGGTGACGTGTATCATGGGGGGGTGATGCACTGACCTCCCACTGCTGGTGAGGCAAACTCTAGTGACGCCACTGCCTCTTTGGCAATGTGCTGTGCTCTTGTCTCTTAATTCCTTGGCCTGTGTCATCCTGGCACTGAAATTGTGCCCTGATTCTGGTCTTGCATACCTACCTTGTACTGTAATGTGTACTCTTTTTAGTGATGGCTCAAACAAGCCTTGGGCACCTTCCAAACTCACCCTTATTCCCAGCTCACTGTCCTGTGCGTTCAACTTCTCTTTATCGTATCTCATTAGATGTGTAACTTTCTAATGCCCATACTTACCATCTCTTCCTTAGATGTTTTCAAATGACAGGCAGTTGGTGTAATGCTGTTAGGATCACAAACACCCTTAGATTGCTGCATCTGCACGTGTTTCTGGTGCTCCCGATGAAATGTTTAAGGAAACGTTACTGCACTCACTCAAGTACTTTAAATGTAAATGAGGCCACGAGGAGGAACAGTCAGGGGGACGGATGGCAAGTCATCTCCCTCAAGCCTGCAAGGCAGCAGGTGCGGAATCTGCAGTGACGAATACCCCAATCTCATCATGCAGGCTCAGGAACAACCCAGAAGGAAAACTGTGATTATGTGCAATGAGAAACAAACCTTTAAAAGCATTCACCGCCGAGCATGGCAGTCCAGCAGCGCAGGAGGCTCTCTTGTCACTTTATTAAGTGGGTAAGACAGCCCCCAGGAGGGCCACCCAACGCATCCCACTTCCAACTACGGAAGCTGACATGAAACAGCTGAGAGATCAAGGATCTCAGAACTGCTAATCATTCCAGCACGCTGTGCAGAGAGAGGACATCACAGAGCTAGATGAAAAAGCCAAAGGAGTCCAGATTCGGCTCGGCAATAACATGGAGGCTTGATCAGGATACTTGTGGTACAGAATTCTAATTCAGCCACTTTCCGCCACTGCATTGTGCTCATGCCTGTACAGGCTATCAAACTAGCTTTCAGAATTGTTTGTTTAAAAGTGTATATAAGTGTATGTCAGACAGGCGTGACTATAAGTAAGTTGGACTCCACCATCACATTAATTACAAGAGATGGTTATATTTGTGGGTCGTTGCTCCTTCAGCTCAACTTCTCTTGGCACCTAAAACATGAAGGCCAAATTACATCAAACTAAGGATAGCCGGAGGTAGGTTTTATCAGTATTTTATTCCATCTGCGCAGAGGGCTGCCTCGGAGTCTCACGACTAACTTCCTGAGGACCAGCCCCGAAAAAACATATTACAAGAAATTATATACTTGAAATGACGCAGGCTTCGCCTTAGAAAAGGAGCAACAGTATAGGTCAATGTAAGGAAAACATAAGGCGTTACTTCCTACCTAATTAGAGAAGGATACAGTTTCAATTTAGAATACAATTTGATCACTGGATGTCAAACTAACCTCAGCTCACTTGTAGTTTACATTCTCTCTCTATCCTTCCTGGCTGGCACAACACAGAGGCGCCAGCTCAAGGACTCTTTGCCCAACTTCTTGAATCTTGTCTCACCCCAAGCAAAGCAAACTTGTTTACAGAAGCGGGTGCAAAGTTTAGGTCCTGACCTTCAAGCTGGGTTCTAACCAAACGCTATCCTGCACTGCCTAAAGCATAAGCATAAGCCAGTACAGAAGCAGACAAGCATATATTTTATGAGACACTAAAATCGTCCTGTAACACACCCCTGGTGCCCTGGGGCACAATCTTCTGCAGGGCACTGCATCCTTCCACACATTGCCTCCCCCCTGCAACCCAAAAGGAGATGGTCTGGACACGCTTTTGTTAGTGCTGCTGGGGCAGTTGGCTAATCACAGTTGTGTAATAATGTGGAGGCGGTTTGTGGTATTGTGCCCCTCCATGTGTGAAGGGCAGCCCAGTCCTATGGAATCCCATGCCCACGACACCAGCAGTGCTGAAATGGCTACTGGTGGGATCCTATGAGCACCAGGATACCACCGGAAGTCTCCTCTGGGTAAGGGAGCTTTTCCTCCCTTACCCAAGATAGACTGCAGCTGGTGGCAATGGGTCTCCTCAGCTCTACACCTGCTACTGAGTGGGCGCAGAGTTGCCTGACTATCATAATCTCTACCCCCTTCTTGGGACCAATCTTCCCCTCCCCTTCCCAGTTCCACTCCCTCCCTAAGAGCATAAGAAGAGCCCTGCTAGATCAGGCCAAAGGCCCATCTAATCCAGCTCACGGTGACCCACTAGATACCTCAGGGAGCACACGAGACAACAAGATGCCTGCATCCTGTTGCCACTCCCTCGCACTGGCATTCTGAAGTAAACTGCCTCCCCACACCCTGAAAAGCCACACCACAAATGGTGGTGCTACTTACTGCCAGTGGCTCTTCAATGTCCTTGGAGCAGTGCTAGGCCCAGTGCTTTACAGCACATGATTTGTGGCACCTTTGCAACACCCAGAGCCAGCAAGATCTGCATACCACCAGTGCAAAAGAGCTCAGGATTGGGCTCTTCAATAGTTCAAAGAAGTATTAGACAAGAATAATCCAATTTGGTTCCTCTGGGAAGCCCAGCTAATCTCCCGTCTCCTGAACATCCCCCAACTTTGCTCTGCCTCCTCTCCTTCAAAGGGGAACTTCTCTCCTGCCCTGTCCTCTTTTCTCCTCCCCCTCCTCCCTGCTTTCCCTAGGCCCCACTGCACATGAATGTGAGGCAGAGAATTCCCCCATCTTGAGTAAAGAGTGAGTGTGCTGTTCAGTTAGGCCTTAAAGTAAATTATTTGCACCTTCACAGTTATCTGCATTTTCCTTCCCCCACTGACTCACACAGATATGCTATTATTAGCCATTGTGCAAGATCCCCTCTCAGGATTTATGTTCCCCCATGTGCCCATGTTGCATGTGTTTGCACTACCAGTTATATTCCCCCTTCACACCAATGCTATATGCCAGTCCATAACAGCCGCCTTGCTTGGACACAATAAGATTAGTTCACTTTTCCTTCTTGTTTATGTGCCTATTATATTAATTGTCCATAAAGGGACCACAGAACAGCAACTTGAGCGGTAGCCTTGCCTCTCAGAACTAACAGTTGGTCCCTCTTCTCATCACTGGCATATTTTATTTTCACTGTTACAGGTTCTCAAAAAGATCCTTCCAAGAAAATTACAGCTAATGTTAATACGAGGCAATAAAATTTCATTTTATGCTTGGAGGCGAATTTTGGCGCTTATAAACAGCTAATTAAAACCGGAATGAAAAGCTTGTGATAAGTAGAAATTTTCTCAACCAGCCATTGGAAAGAGCTGGTCTTAGTTTCTGGCCATAGCAGCATAAATGCTTGGTGAACGGTCCAATATTAATTCTTTAATCCATAGTAGAAGAAACAGGGAAGAAATCCAAATTCCATGTCAGCATGGGCACAGTTATGCATAATAATAAACAGCCAGGAAAACTATTTACTGACGTATTATTTAAAAAAAACAAAACCACACTTCTGCCAAGGAGCCCAGGGTAGTTAAACATGCTCAATGTAACCCAGAAATGATTGTTACTCTTTTCCTGCTTGTCTTTGTGCTTTTTAAGTGAGGCCTTTTCCCCCTGGGGTGGTAACTCCTTTCAATACTCTAGAAGACATCATTCCGAGCCTTACACTTGTTGCCAACTTTAACCAAGATGAGTTCTATTTGCAAAAAATGCTTGACTCCTGGGGGAGACAAATGTATGGTTGGAGGAAGCAGAAACAGCATACAGGCAGGCCATGCCTCTACATTGACATGTTCCAAAGCCTTGCCTCTTGTTGACCGTGATGTCCCGGGCTGGGCTGGCCTGGCCTGGCCTGCTGGGCTGTGTACAGGCTGGGAGGGGTTGGAGAGACTTCAGCAGGGCAATGTCGGCCATTGGCTGGTTGGGCTTAGCACACCTATCACACGGCATGCATGCCATGACAACATGGCATGACTTATCTCTCTCATCACCACTCGAGCAGTGGTCTCCAACCTTTTTCATGCCACGACCTCCATATATAAATAAATAAACGTCGAGACTGGGGACCCCAATATTGATCCCGCCCCTTCCCGGAACCATATCCACCCACTCCCCGCTCAGCACTGTTCACGTAACCAAATATTCTTATGAGAGAGAGAGAGCAGAAAAAGTGGCTATGAAGCCTGGCACTTGTGAAAGCTATTTTAGCACAATGGCTAAGAGCCTGAGCAGGACAGGGACACCATCTCTTGAAGGCATATAGCAGACACCTCCCCCTTTACTTACCTGATGCTCTAGTCTAGTGGTCTTCGACCCTCTTCATTCCTGTAAGTTGCCATGACCCCACAACTGAGGCTTTGCAACTCCATTGGGGTCCCAACCCCAAGGTTGAAGAACATGGCACTAGAGAACACAACCTCAGCATAAAGGAAACTGGCAGTGGACTAATAATCCCAGATCAGTCTGCAAAACAAAAAGGGAAACATTGCCTGTCCTGTTATGATCTAACCACCATCTCATATAAAGATAATACAAATCCTGTATGAAAGATGCCCAATACCTTATTTTTGCTGAAGCACGGGGCTTTTCTATTTTTATCCTCTTCTACCTTCATTGTAATCTGTAATTAGAGGCACTGAAACCCCATTTTATGTTGCATTTGGTCAAAAATACTCCCACGCTTCAACAAGGAAAAACATTTCACAATATATGCAGGATTGACAAAGAGGGAATCTAGTACCTGTAGCATTTACACCCGTCTCCCTTGCAGGGAAACAGTTAATCGAAAAGGGAAGGCATGCATCACCAAGGACTCCGCAGACATGTGCCAAGGATTGAAAGCCACTTGCAGGTTCCTGCCATGTGTTCACTGCGGATCTCTTGTTGTTTTGAGGCACACATCTCCTTTCACACTTTTCATGTTCACTGCAAAAGATACCAGAGTAAATGTGACAAACACACCAACTACTGTAAAGTGTGAGTTTTCTTTTGGGGAAAAAAAAATATACCTAAGACCCTGGAAAGACAGTTTCTAAACAGTGCAGCATGTTGGCCTTTGAATCAGAATAAAATGCTTTGGATCGGAATACATCCTTATAGGCTTACACATAAATTGACACAGTATATCTGACTACACTGCAGACTGATAGACCAATCCTATGCTTTAGTAGAGTGGGGGAGAGCAGGGGGAGGGCAGCTGTTGCTGGTGTCGGTCCAAATTGACCCATAACAGCTGCTGGGACTTGCCCAGGGGCAAGGGGACAAATGTCCCCCTACCCCAAGGAGATCTCCAGCAGACGAAATTTCCCCATGGGATGCAGCAAGTGGGCACCACTGCATCACCACATGGGCATTTAGTTAGGATTGGACTGTGAGACTGTTTTTACCATTTCCAGGGAACTCTGCAAGGTCTTGGATAGAGAATTGTCCACATCCTCATCAAATGACAATTCTCAGTATTCCTTGGGGGAAAACCGCTGTCATTAAGAGCTGCGGTACCCTAACAGTTGTACTGCCTTTCCAGTTTATTCCTCAAGAGTTTGTCCCTAAGGAGTTCTGGTAGAAAAAGAGAGAGGAAGAGGAAGAGCAAGTGTAAAAGCAGAATGGAGAGAAGGTAGTAGGCAGTGACAGCTCCAGTTTTGGAAGGACCATGTGGCAAAAGCCCTTGAGGCCACTCCAATGGCACTCTCTAAAATAGACTGGAATGCAGTGATAGGGGATGGCAGCAGATCCTGGCTGAATCAGGGCATTGACCAGTCCATGAAGCCACATGATGCTGTGGCTGATGGCCAGAGGAAGGAGTGGCAAATTTGGGATGCTCTTCACTCGGACTCTGCCACCGCCACCCTCCAGCCCCCTGCAAATTCAAGCCAGTCACTCAGTGCAAGTGGGAATCAGATCACCCTCCTCCCTCCCTATTCTCCATCCTTGCACAGAGTTTCATGCCCTGTTAAGCTGCATGAGAAAGGGATGGTTTGCCAGTCCATCACCTCCCACTCATAATTCATGCCTATGTTATGTTTAAAGGGAACCTTCAAACTTTAAACAATATGAGGATATAGTATGGCATGGAAAGCAAAAGGTTACCCGCGGGGACCCCCCCCCACATCCCTCCACTGCTGCTGGAAGAAGGGACAGCCATGCTCTGAATCACCTCTTCTTGCCAAGCACCAGATCGGACAGGTGATCTGGAGCCCGCCCACCCACCGTTCACTTTAGGAATACTATACCTGGCCATGCCACTTCCGTTCAATGTAAGTAGACTTACCATAATTTTTAGAGTTGAAACTGGGACCAATTGGCATATCACCAGGCACAGTGCGCGCCTGCATGCGTGTCCCGTTGGGGGAACCTATGCCCCTGTCAGGGAATTTGGAGCTAATTTGTTGGGTATACAGTATGTTTGCCCCCAGACCTCCCTCCCCCCTCCCTCCCCCTTGCCACCACCCCTGAGAATCACTCAAAGCCTGAAAAACTGCAATGTAAGGTATTTGAGAAGAGCCAGCCTACCCTTCCCACCAGCTAGGGAGAATGACAGAAATTCACTTGGTGGAACCTGGCAGGCTGCGGAGAAAAGGGGAGATGGCCCACCAAAGCTGTAGTCCTATCCACAGTAGAGTAAGTTCCATTGACTATAGTGGGACTTACTTCTGAGTAGACATGCCTCAAATTGGGCCTCAGGTGAATTTATTTAGCAGGCAGTCTACAGAGAGAAAGGGGGGAGAGAAGGGGAAGGCAACCCACCAAGGGAATAAGAAGGGGTTGTGACTTGGGGAATGTGGCACATTTGGGAAGGGGGCCATTTCTCTCAGGGTTTGCTGGAAGTTTCTCACAGCAGTCTTATCTCTCCCATCTCCCTGCTTGTTGTCAGGTGTAAAGCAGGTGCCAAGCCTGAAGTGTCATCAGGCAACAAGCAGGTAAAGGCCAGAGGTGGCTGTGTTCCAGGTGTGAAAATGGCTGGAGGTACCCCCATCACTAAGGTGTGGCATCCACCAGCTCACGTCTTGCCACTCAGGAAGGAGATGTTTGAATTCTGCACCAAAAAAGAGCTGGCCTGCCTGGGTAATGCCAAGGTCCATGCTGTGGCACTTCCTTCCCCCCACCCCTGCGCCCCCCTCAGGCCTGCTGGGGGGAGAGACCAGAGTTAGAGAGGGAACCTGAGAGAGAGAGAGAGAGAGAGAGAGAGAGAGAGAGAGAGAGAGAGAG
>JAJKFI010000005.1:36669349-36688134 GCA_029204185.1 Lerista edwardsae
GAGAGAGAGAGAGAGAGAGAGAGAGAGAGAGAGAGAGAGAGAGAGAGAGAGAGAGAGAGAGAGAGAGAGAACTACCCTGGCAGGAGGGGAAGCTGAAACGAATGATCTTAAGATGAGGCCACTGGTCCTGTGTGCACTTACCCTGGAGGGATTCTGATGGGGCTGAATGGGATGCCAATATGTGTGGATAAGAGCACACAACATGGCACTTGGAGGCTGCAGTGCCTTGCCTCCCTGGCATGCCACATGGAACACAAACATAGGCACCCATGCACATGCGCCTTTGAATGCACCTGCACCCCAATCCTCCCCTGTGGTTTCTTCCTCATCTCACTGGCACTCACACTCATCTAACAAAGTGCTTTTCCCCATTGCAGTTTTGGTGCCTCTCTTTAAACCAAGGGTGGCCAACCCACAACACGTCATGTGGGTTTTTTGATGTAGAAAATCGTGAAGGTGCCACTCCACTGTAATGTTAGTGCCCCCTCCCATGGTTGTCAGAAATGATATAAAATTATGCAGTTACAAATTATTTCTGCACACCTCAAATAAACTATTTGAATAAAAAAGAGAAACATACTTCTAATGTTTAACTTTCACTGTTTCTTAAACTCACATAAAATCTATATACGGTATATAAAGAACGTGTGTGTGTGTGTGTGTGTGTGTGTGTGTGTGTGTGTGTGGCATAGGCTCCTCAACGCCTGGAGCAATCAGCACGAAACTTGGCACGCATACACCTTGCGGCCTGGCGACAAACACTGCGGGGGTCAGGGCCCCCTAGCACCCCCGGGGGTGGGGGTACGTGGGGGTCCCCATGTGAAAATGGTCAAAATCGGCGTCGAATCCACAGTTTCCGGGGTCACTGAGACGACTGGCGACGCTCCTGATGCTGTTGGAGTCCAGGTTCAGCCCCCCCCTCGATGTGGGGGGCAAGAAGCAGTGCGAAAGAAAACATCCGCCATGCTGTGCTGGAACGCCTGGACCAATCGACACGAAACTTGGCATGCATACACCTTGCGGCCTGGCGACAAACACTGCAGGGTTCGGACCCCACTAGCACCCCTGGGGGTGGGGGTATGCGGGAGTCCCCATGTGAAAATGGTCAAAATCGGCGTCGAATCCACAGTTTCCAGGGTTCGCCTCCCTCGGTGTGGGGGGTGAGAAGGGGTGTGAAACAAGACGTCCGCCATGCCCCACTGCAATGCCTGGAGCGATTGGAGCCAGACTCGGCCTTGCAGCCTGGTGACAAACACTGCGGGGGGTCAGGCCCCCTAGCACCCCCGGGGGTGGGAGTGCGTGGGGGCCCCCATGTGAGAACGGTCGAAAACAGATGAAATCGGCCAAAATCGGCGTCGGATCCGTAGTTTCTGGGGTCGCCGAGGCAAGTGGCGACGTTCCCGATGCTGTGGGAGTTCGGGATCGTGCCCCCCTCAACATAGGGGGGTGGGAAGGGGTGCGAAACAAGATGTCTGCCATGCCGGATCGCCTGGAGCAATTGGCGCCAGACCCGGCACGCACGTGCCTTGTGGCCTGGTGACAGGCACTGCGAAGGTTGGGCCCCCCCAGTCCCCCGGGGTGGGGTGCGCAGGGGGCCCCATGTGAAAACGGTCAAAAACGGCCAAAATCGGCATCGGAACCATAGTTTCCAGGGTCACAAAGGTGAGCGGCAACACTCCTGATGGGTTGGAGACCGGGTTCGGCCCCCGTCAGCATGGGGGATGAGAAGGGGTGCAAAACTCATAAACTCTGGAAGATCATTTTGTTACCTGGGCAACACCGGGTAACAAAAAGCTAGTTACAAATAAAAAAACCTGATTCTGAAGGGATCTCTCAACTTCACACAGCCAGCCACACTTTGCTCTCTCTCTCCCCCCCCCCATTATTGAAACTGAGGAAGTGCATGCAGGGGGAGGGAAGCTGCTAAATCAGAGAGACCCCAAAGAGGGCTATCTGGGCCCCAGGGAGGTAAACACCACCCCAGCAGAACTTCAGCCTGTAAAAGTCAGGCAGGCCCAGAAGCAAGTTAGGTAAAGCCCTGACCAACCTAACAAAGGGCCTCAATCAGTCAGTGAAGAGAGCAAAGGTGGTCTGGGCCAGGAGCGTGCCCCCGGCACGTCACCCCACCGCCGTGCATCTCCCTGCCACGCCTCCCTGTGCCTGGAAGAGCTCCAGTTCGGAGCATTCCAGGCACACGGGAAGGCGGGCGGGCCAAAAAGCTCCCAGACTCCATGCAGTGGCACATGGACTCCATGCAATGGTGCCTGCCTGGCACCCGTGCAGTTTGCCATCCCTGCACCCCCCTGGATCCATGACTGGAAGAGAGGGCAGGGGGCTGCCTCACCTTAGTTCCTTCTCTCGTGGGTTTATCAGAGGTCTGCCAATAGCCCAAGCCCCACTGACCCGCGGCACAGGCCACTGGGGTTTTAAGAGGCTGTGGCTCTGCCTCACCCTGGCTGGAGTTACTGTGTCAGCTGTGGCTTGTTCCCCACTGTCCCTGCCTGCCTGCCTGCCAAGTAGTCCCTCTCCCTGCTGGGGCTGGGGCTGCTGTCCTGCCACTGGGGTGCTCCTCTTTGCCTGCTGGAGTGAGAGCCTCTCCTTTGAGGCCCTGAAGCTTGCCTCCGGCCTCCTGGCCCTGGCAGGAGGTGCAGCTGGGGAGGTTGAACATACCCATCACTGCCTGAACATACCCATCACTGATGGACGTTTCCTCCATGAATATGTCCAATCCCCCTTTAAAGGCACCTAGGCTTCCCCTCTCTACTTGTACATATTCTCACCCTTCTGCAGTCCCCTGGCTCCTGGATGCAGAGAGAGAATGAGCAAAGTACTGAGCACACAGGGGGTGGTGGCTGCTGCGGCTTTAATTTTTGGATCTGAAAAAGATCAGCCCAGCTGAATGTGAGAGTCTGGCTTCCACCACTCCTCCAAGTCTCCCAGCAACCATTCCTGATTCCATTCCTGAGATTAATGAACGCCTCCTCTCCTCATTCACACACATTCCACATTTTGGAGCTGAAAGTAGCCCACTTGAAAAGCCTCCACAGTGGCATGCTTACTTACTCCTCAGTTGACTCCTGACTTCCAAAAGCAAAGAAGCACACACTGTAGTGCTCCTCTCAGTAGTCTTCAGCTGGCCTCTTCTCCTCCACATGCAAAGCAAGGAGCCCGCATGCTTTAGTGCCCCTCCCACCTCTGCTCCGCAGTCTTTGGCTGGCCGCCTCACTTGGTCTCCTTGCTTCCACAAAGCAAAGCAGCATTGCTTTAGTGTCCCTTCCAGAGGTGCTTGGCAGAGGTGCTTGGCAGTCCTCAAAATGTCTTCCTGATGAGGAAGTACACTTCCAACAAAAATGCACTTTAAATGGGGTCCAGGGCAAACTAGGATAGACTTCAAACCGGGCGGGACACTGGGACAGCCTCCATAAACCAGGATAATCCCGGTCAAAACGGGATGTCTGGTAAGCCTAAATATAAGCACAAGTGGTGCAGGCTGGGAACCCAGACTGGATCACTTCCACTTCAAACAGAAGTGCCATGAACCAGGCAGGCTGCTGATCATGCTTCTGGTAAGTAAAGGGATGGGAGCACATCAGTGATGTCATTCAGGGGGAACGGACCAGAACGGGCGTTCCAGATCCTAATGGGCTCCGTGGCTGGTTCCGGGTTCCCGACAAGTGCCAATCAAAAGTGAGTTGCTGTTCCTAAATCATTTGAATGACACCACTGGAGCACATGCATATGCTTGCATGCCCCCTCCCCATACCCATGGCACAAAGGCAAGCATGGGGGGGCTCAAGCTGTGTAGGGGTGTTCTTATTCAACTCATGCAGGCTGCATCCTTCTTACCAGGACAAAAACAAGCCAAAATAAAACTACTATGAAATATGGCCATGCATGTGTAGATATGCCCTTGGGGTCTCAATTATCAAGCATTCTGTATAATTCATTCACATTCAGGGAGGGAAGAGTTCTAGAAATTCATCAGAAAACCCGATTTGCTTTCTGATTCTGCTCATTGTTTACACATTGTATAGCAGTCCCCTGTGCCCTCAGAACTGACTGTAATGAGTTCTTTACCTTTTTTCCCCAGCTATTGCTGCTGTTCCTTTTTATAAAACATTGAAAAGCACTCTATTGGCCATCTCACTCAAAATATTCAATGCGTTTTTAGCAAACTCTTCAGTGAAAATTAATACTTAAACATTCAATCAATCTGTCAGGTTTTGCCCAACTGTTAGATTACTCCTTAATGAGTGATGCGGTGAACTGAAAATTAATCCTTTAAGTCAATTATGAACATAACTCTTATCATTCCATTAGTTTGCAAAAGGCTGAATCAATGTTTTAGTTAGATCATTTGAAATACAAATAACAGTCTCATAAAATCGATTTTTAGCCTTTATAAACAATCAAGATGGGATTCTGGCCCTTATTTGCATGGATTAGGGAGTGGTTAATTGTAATTTATAGTGACATATGAGAGATCATCACCAGATTTTTTAATTCAATTTGGTAATGATGGAAGAACTATCTTGTAGTTATGGGACAACTAGAGCATAGGGCATACTGTATCTAGAGAGAGGGGGCAGATTGGGAGCCTTCAGAGGCAAGAGGGCAGTGATGTCATCCAGCCGGAACGGCCGTTCCTGAACCTAATCAGGGCTGGCTCCACCCACTCGCTGCCATTCGTTGCCGGCTCCATGATGGACGCGGCACAGAAGGCAGCTGAACCAAAGGGATGGGCTGCGGGGTGCGGCCGGGCCGCTTTGAACGGTCCTGACCCAAAGGTGAGTCCCGGTCACTGTTCCGGTTCTTGGATCCGTTAGATTCCACCACTGCAAAAGGGGTTTATGTCCCCAGCCCCTTTCACCACAGAAGCTTCCTTGCCACTGGGCCAGTAGTCATTGCAGCCATAGGAGCAACAGTCAGATTAATGGCCCGATCCTAGAGGGCATCTGTGCCAGAAGAACATACTCTTCACCAATGCAGACACCAATGCAGAATGTGCATGATAGGAGCACCGGCAGAAGGCCTGCACCATTCCACCAGTACAAGGAGTCATGCATGCTGGATGAGGTGAGTTCCGGCCAGGCAGCAAAGGGGTGGGAGGACAGCAGGATGGGGGCAGGGGGCAGCAAGGGGGCAGAGGATGGGCAGGTCAAGTCCAGAAGGGGGCATGCTCAGCAGTGCAAGCACATGCTGCATCCTATCTTCCTTCCCAATGCTGATCTGGCAACATAGATCAACCGGGATTTTGCTGGCACAGGCCCCATTGCACAGGCTGGTGCTTTCCCCAGGGCAAGGGGATGGATGTCCCCTTACCTCAAGAAGATGTTCCGCCCTCTAAATTCCCCCACAGAATGCAGCACAAGCCATGCCAGCGAAACTGAATTGGCAGGGCAACCTATGCTGGGTTGGGCTGCAAATCAAACTGTCAAGCTCCCTTGACCACAGAAGCTGCTGCAGTCTGTACCAAATGTAGTGTCCAGACAGCCTTCACCAACAGCCCCAGGCACAGCATTTTGCATTCATCAAGTCTTGTTTCACCAGTATGTGGACCACTGCAATGATGTGCCATGATGTTCTGTGCCCACGAAGCACAGCACCACAGAGCCCAGTGACTCTGTACTTTTTTAAAAGTTTCCATTTTTTTTTAAAAAAAAGGGTGCTTTGAATGTAGAAAATTAGCATGATAGGCTAGGCAGAATGCTTATCTGCTAGTTTCTAAGACGCCATCAGGAGTCAGACAGGTTGAGCACTGGGTAAGAGTTCATGACAATCAGAATCCCCAGCTGGGTTTATCCATGAATCTAGGACGTAGCATGGGGTTGTACCCTGGGAAGGCAAGCCTGACCTGTAATGTTCAAATTCTCAAGGAGAAGTCATGGAGGGACCAGTTCAGGGCTTTATTCCAGGTCCTTAGCAACCTGGAGCGATCGTTGTAGTTTTTCACAGGTGGAAAGCTTTCAGCATGGAAGAATATATAGGGCGCAATCCTAACCTGGAGTTAGGCTGACACAGTTAGGCCAGCAAAGTTTGACAGTGTATTGGAACAGGCAGGAGATACCCCAAGGAAATAGGGAATGGTATCAGCAATGTCCTCTTCTCCCAGATAAACCAGGGATTATGGGGTTAATCCCAGAACTTTTGCAAGCCTGGGGAGCACAGATTGAGGCTCTCTGGCTATGACGGGAGGCCAGCACAGTTGCAGATGGGCATGGCTGATGCTAGAATCTGCCTAGCAACATACACTGATTGGCTGGCCTCAGTATGAAGCTGGAGGCAGGAGATGGAGAGGGGATCTGGGATGGGACCTGGGAAGGTCCTAGGAAGGCACCTGGGCTGGTGCTGGAAGGGAGAAGCTGTATAGGTCCTGGAAGATGGCACCTGGGAAGGTGCTGGGTGGACGGACGGACGGACGGACGGACGGACTGCCTGCCTGCCTGCCTGCCTGCCTGCCTGCCTGCCTGCCTGTTGGAAGGACTGAAGGAAGGACAGTTAGACTGGCTAAGGTAAGCATATTGTGGGGAGTGACTGTGGGAAACAGTTGTTTGGCTGCCACACCCCTGGAGCCACCAGTGGAGTTGGCAGTTGTAGCTGGGACAAACTGACTTCCTATTGTTTGGTGGTGGGGTATTTTGAGCGAAGCCAGTGATGAGATACAGATAGTTGATACTGAGATACAGATAGATGAGTTAAAACAGATAAAAGGAAGTACTTTTTAACCCAGCGGGTAGTTAATCTTTGGAACTCTTTGCCACAGGAGGTGGTGATGGCATCTGGTCTTGATGTCTTTAAGAGGGGATTGGACAGATTTCTGGAAGAGAAGTCCATTGTGGGCTATAGGCAATGATGGGTTGTAACATTAGTAGTAGGCTACTTCAGAGTACTGGGTGCAAGGGAATGGCAACAGGATCCAAGCATCTTGTTGTCTCACGCCTCCCTGGGGCACCTGGTGGGCTGCTGTGAGATACAGGAAGCTGGACTAGATGGGCCTTTGGCCTGATCCAGCAGGGCTCTTCTTATGAGGGCAGTCTGGAAGAGGCTGACCAGCCAGTGATCCCAAACAAAAGCTGCTGAAAGAGAGGAGGCCCAGTGGGTGACTGAACCCCCTCCCTCTTGCCTATCTCTGAGGCTGCTCTGTGGGGAAACTAGTTAGCCTAATGTGGGCATTGAGGTCCTTGGGGAGGCCTGGCAGGGAATTTGGCGGAACACTTGTCTTCCCTAATATAACTTTAAGTTCTCTGTTGCAGGATGGGATTTGGCACACCAGACAGGCACAAGGGACACCATAAAATGCATTTGGACCACTCTCAGAGTCAGGGAGGATGGCGCAGGTCTGTGTGCTGGCCTCTCTGACTCCAAGAGTGGTCCAAATATACTTTACAGTGACCCTTGTGCTAGCCAAACTTGGCTGGCCTAACTGTGCTGGCCTAACTTCAGATTAGGATTGCACTTTCAGACATGTAATTTTCCTTCCTCTTCCCACACTCTGCATATCAGAATGCTTTATCGGGGATCGAGCAGTCTAACTTGGTATAGCCTTGGGAATTCTGCAGCAATTTTTTGATCCAAATGTTTAGAAATGATTTAAATCAGTTTCTTGTGGGCAGTCCAAACTGGGCCTCATATTTACAAGGCTTGCCTTTTTGCTGACTGTGTGAGTTGAGCAGTATTAGGAACGTGGAATACTCTTGTCATACCAAAACATATCCACATACAGGAATGTGAGGCAAAATCTTCAGGGGCATTGCAATGTCAGCAACTAATAAATGAATCTGACTCTTTGGGACCTTGTTTGTTGAGAGTTGGGGAGTTAAGTGCACTGAAAAAAAAATCTAGTGAAATGATACTGGTTCCTAGCCAAACAGTGTTTTTTGAAGGGATTTAATAATCCAACCACTCCATTTGAGTGAGAAAGATTAAACAGAAAAACAAAATGCATGCACACAAGACAAGAGGGATAAAAAAAGAAAGCAAAGCAAAGAAAAATGATCCTCATGGTGTGCTCTGACTTTTAGCAGTTTAGGCATAAATGCTGAATAATCAGTTATATTGCCAGCCTTCAAAATTAGGTCCCTAGTTCACTACATCTGAATATATCCAGCTTGTAATGCTTGGCTGTATTATGAGCTGAGGGCCATTTTCCTGCCAAGCACTTTCCCAGCTCTAAATGTCCAACGGAGTTCTGAGCATGCCCAGTTGAAATGGTCGGCAGCCCAGGTTCTCAACTCTACCAGCCGCTCAGTTTCCTCTGACCATCACAGGAGCCAGGGGGCAAACGGTGCGTGGGAGTGTGTGCATCACGTCGCCACCGCTCCCCAAGCCCAGCACCCAGGCATTTACCCCCTATGTCACCCTCAAGGTCTACCACTGGTAAAACGTTATTAATAAAACTTTGTGGCACATATAAAAATATTGCATGTGGTGTGTGTGTACACACACACACACACACACACACACACACGCACAAGGTATAATATTCATTTTAATGTGTTCATTTTTCCCCACAGGGGAATATTTAGAAATGCCCATTCATCAAAATCCAATGAGATATCATACATCAACTTATCACAATTCAGTTTAATAATCTGCTCAATGTTTCTAAGAATTAGAATTCCCAAACATTTAATACAATCAGAATGCCACCTAAATTAATAATGTGGTCCACAGGCATAGTTCCCTTTGTCCTGAACCTGGCCAATCAAGGTCATTGCCTGACCTCATTTATATACTGCGTGAAAAAGAAAGTTTCTATTTAATTCATTCTTCCTGCATAATTAATTGACTGGTACTCTATCACAGGCTCATCTTTCTTTATTAAATGAAAAAGTTCCAAATTCCTTAACTTTTCTCTTTAATAAGGATGCTGGGTAGCCCTTGTTCTTTGTTCATCCACGGCTTGAAACAGCCATTTCCCCTTGCATAAGGGGTGGATCATCCTAGTCCTTGGAATGGTCTTGCAGGCACCTGCAAAAGCTTAATAATGACTCCTGCTGGTGCTATGATGTAATTGCAAAGAAATCAAAGAGAATTCCCCGCAAAATGCAGGCATCTTACAAACATCAGTTTCTCCGGGACACCAAACAATGTATTCACTACTAGAATCAATATGGCAATATGAAACACTGAGAATATGGGAACATGAGACCGTAGAATCAAGCATGTTTCTTTCTTTCTTTTTTCTTAAAAGCACTTAAAGAACGTCCAAAGATGTGAGAATAAAAGTTTATTGTGAGCATGTTGCAGAGTCACCCAGAAATAATCCTATGCCTATGTAGTCAGAAGTATGCCTGATTGGACACAATGGGACTCACAGCCCAATCTTATCAAATCCCGAGAGAGACTGATGCAGCTGTAACCCTGGAATGCAGGAGGAGCAGTCCCGGAAGTATCCTTTGTTCCTGTGCCTGGGAATAAGCCCTTGCTGCCTCACTGAGAGCACAATCCTAACCTGGAGTTAGGCTGGCACAGTTAGGCCAGCAAAGTCTGGCCAGCACAAAGGCCACCATAAAGCATGTTTGGACCACACTCAGAGTCAGGGAGGATGGTGCACGTCTGTGTCCTGGCCTCTCTAACTCCGAGAGTGGTTCAAATATTCTTTACGATGTCCCTTGTGTCAACCAAACATTGCTGGCCTAATTCCAGGTTAGGATTGCGCCCTGAGTCTACTTGGACCTGTGCCAGTAATTTAGCTGCCACAAATCCAACTCAACACAGGAAGGTAGATCAAGACTGGGAAGAGGCATAGGATATCAGCAGTAGTGCTGCTGCCAATACCACCCCCTCCCAGCCTTGAACCGCTCTCCTCCCCACCCCACTGTCCACCCTATTCCTACCCCTCCCAGCCCCATTTCACCCACCCCACCACCCTCTTGCCACTTGCACTGATTTACTGGTACTCTCCACTTGCAAAGGCAGTCTGGCCACCTAAACGGTGTGTCTCATTTTGCAACATCCATAAAGGAACTTGTGCTACCAGAAATACATAGGACCGAGTTATCACTCACAGGTACGTATGTTTAGGACTGTTGTATTAATATTGTTACAGAAAATCCCATGCATGTTACCTTTTCTTTTAAGTCAACCTTTATTTGATGATATAAAAATAACTCCATCCTAGTCCCTTGATTTTACAACAAGATGAAAGCATCTGAGGCAAGTATGCAAGACTAATTTCTTGGTGTAAGAAGCTCGTTTACTTATCAATGAGTATATGAGAGAGTTTTTTGAAAGGGGGAAAAACAGTAAACAAAGAAGAATAAATCTTCCATGTGGCATAATATATAGACGGGGTCCAATAAATCAGTTATAGAGTAATGTATGAATACTGAACAATGAAAATTAAGGGGCTTGAACGAAAGATGAAAGAAAAATGATTTAAAAATTCTAACCATTTTAGCTATATACAGTAATTGTTTTTGTTACTGCATTGTGTTCCTGCGATAGGAATCATCACTAAACTCTATAAAAAGAAAGCAGGATAGTGTGTTTTAAATTTGTTCATGGAGATGGACTTTTGTTGAATTAATTTACTCAAGGCTGAAAAGCATTCCCACTATCCTTGCAGTGCTTTGGACAATTTAAATGGTGAATAACTACCGAAAGGGCATCTCCAATGCCATAAATGCATAACATTTTATTAGCACAGATTGCTCTGTCTGCAGTTAAACAGAATGTCGGTTATGATAATTGGACAGTACTACTATGCAGCACATGTGAGCATTTTATGACAATAGGTTACACTTCCTTAAGTGTTCTCACAGCTGTTAAAGCATATCCATAAAGCATGGAATATTACAGTCACAATGGGATCTCACCTGTGGCAAATGATTGCTGCCTCGCCTATAAAGTTAGTATTTGGAGCTTGACTATCATACTGCATGTTTCCATACTACCACTCCACAAAATTTGTTTTGTATCATAATAAAGGGGGGAGGAAAAAAATCAATTCCTATTGTTACTAATGTGCAAACCAAGTGCTCTTGGGCCAACCAAGACACTGTAAATGGTTCTTTACACCATTATTCTGGGAAATCCTTTTTTGTCTGTACCTGGTAGCAAAGCCAGGATAAGGCTCTGAATTTCCCCCTCCAAGCTTACTGGAGGCAGGTGTTGGCAGTAGCAGCTCCCTCCCCTTTTTCCATTGGCGAATGTGACAGGACTCGGGGGCAGCTGATTAGTCCTGGGCCCAGTCAGGTGAGTGATGGGCATGAATCCTTGATTGGTGCTCAGCCTGCCTTCCCCACCCCTGATGCTGTCCCTGGTTGTTTCCTTCTCAGCTGTTGTTGCTGATTTCAAAAGCAGTGAATTATAACTATAACTTTTGTAATTTGGGGAGATATGAATAATCCATATGCATCTTTACAATCAAAATGCGTATTTTTTTTCATTGTTTTGTTTCCTGACAACCTGTACAGGTAGAAAGTAAAGAACAGAACAAAAAGGATTCTGCCTGACCAAAAGGGGGGAAAAAAACCTATAAAATAATCTTAGGGGGCACTGCACAGTTGTTCAATGCAAAAATGAGTTTTGTGATTAAAAAGGACATTGTTTGAAAATGCTTGAAAAGCTCTATCAATCCAGCCCTTCTAAGATCCAACGCTTATGTCAGCTCGGGCATCATGTTGTAGCACAGGGAATTCACATAAAGGATATGAAATTATCTGACATTCCCGAAGTTTGTGCATGTTGGTTCTCTGAGTCTTCAGTGCAGTCAACGACAGATGGGGGAAACAGCAGTGTCAGGAAATTCACACATAACTGGCTTCTGATACGGATTGCGTAGCTCACTGAAGCCTGTTCAGTCCAGTGTTAGCCTGTCTAACTTTAGAAGGTGCTTTCATTAAAAAAAAAAAAAAGCCTATTAGCAGCCCAGGAAGACATTATTCACAAAGCACATGGACCTTTTGCCCTGACTATGGTAACAAAGTAGCAAAACGGACTTAACACATAACAGAAATCACTACGCAATAAATGTGCATGCCTCAAATGATTGCCACCATATGCATATGGTAAGGCAGAATTAGCATTTGGATCACTGTTAGTAAGAAACGTATTATTTCTAACTTGCCAATGGCCCAATCCTATCTGTGTGGTATGCTGTCAGACTATGAGATCCACTAGTGTTCCATGTGGGATGCTGTTGGGCCAGCCTCTCTGCTAGTCTGAGGAGCATTGCTGCTGCTGCTGCAAGGCCCAGAGGTGTCCTGAAAATTGGGGGCTTGGGCGGTTTTGCTGCCAGAGGGAGCAGATCAGGAATGGATGGGGGTGGATCTCTGTAGCAATGGTGCCTGAAACCCCCATCCCAGGCCTGATTTGCCCCCGGAAGGCTCATCGTTTATGCCATAAAAGAACTGGAGTAGCTTTGAGGAGTCCCATCAGGGTCAGGCATCAGCTGTGGAGAAAAGTAAAAAATTTTCAGCAGATGCAATGACAGTGGCCCAACAGATCACTGTAAGTCATTTAAGCTTGCCAGTAGCCTGAATACTTGACGAAACTAGCTCAAACACTAAACTTCTGCTTCTTGTTTAGTGTTAACTTCTGTTTCCTGTTTAGCATTAGAGCCAGTTTCATCAATGATTTGTCACACTGTACGCTTAAATGCTTACAGCAATCTGTTAAATCAAGGTTCACTTTGTCCCTGGTTAGTTTTTAAACAATGTTAACATGCACAGGGGTGGGGGAGGGATCAGCATATGAATCCCTGCATATGGGATCCTGCCTGTATAACAAATAAAAATACAAAGCTTAGTCATGATGTTCAAGGTTGGCATTCAGCATCCTAACTCAGAAGGGGCTATACTCTTTCATCAAAAATAAAATAGGGACACAGCTGCCTGCCTACTGCTAATATTAAATGCATTCTCATCGTACCAAGAATTCCTTCCTCAGTGCTTACACTTTCCTCTTTGCATTATGTATACGATATCTGTTTACTTTGCAATAATCAATTTCATTGGTTTCTGAAGCAGGGATGATATTAAGCTGACCATAACAGCGCTCTCTCTCTCTCTCTCTCTGTGTGTGTGTGTGTGTGTGTGTGTGTGTGCGTGCGTGCGTGCGCGTGTGTTTTACTTAATATTTAAAAGAACATTTTATCTGTTCGTAGTAATTGCAGAATAGCTGTGGTTCAAACACGTTCAACATCCAGCATACTTGGATAAGCAGTTATAGTGGATGGAGAAGTTATTTCGAGTGTACACACATGCATACACACACCACAAAATCATGTTTAAATGGCTGCCTAGAGCCCCCCGCAAAAAAAAAAAATGGGGCAGTGGCTTACCAGGGACAGATTTCAGAAAGTAGGGACAATTCTGACTGTATACTATACACATATAAAGTGAGAGGAAAAATGATCCTGGAGCAAGGCAGTTTATGTAGTCCCCTTTCCTGAAATTTCATCCCTGTAAGTTGGGGGGAAATGTGAAAAGGATTCAGTGTATGCACCTTCTGGAACTGAGAACTCTCTCTCTCTCTCTCTCTCTCTCTCTCTCTCTCTCTCTCTCTCTCTCTCCCCCCCCCATTGTACAGTGAAAGTTGAAACATAGTCTATCCAGCACAACAAGGACCCTGCCAGGACAACAGCTGGAAGGCCACATGCTGCCAGCTGGATGGCATGATTTGCAGCAGCACAGTTCTGCTGGTGGAGGGGTGGATCAGAGCAGAGAATGGGGTGGGACAGGAGGGGCCAGGGGCAGCTCACAGAGGAGCTGGCAGCTGCTGTGTCTCTGGACTGGACACCCACCCACCCCGAAGCAGGTTCCTTCGAGCTACCCTGGGAAAACAGCTGGCAGAGATCTGAGGAGTCCCATTGAGGACCCTGCCGAGACCAATATGAAGGGAAGTGTTGCCCCTTCTTAATTTTCCCAACTGGCCTCATCCCTAGGTGGCACATTGGATGCAGCGGCCAGCTCTCTGGTGGCCCTGCATCCCTCGTGTTGACCCAGGATGGGATTGGGCCACTGGTCTTTTAAATGCTGTTTCCTGATAATGCACATGATGTACTGCAAAGTGTGCAAACATCCCCTAAGAGAGAGAAAATGAAATCATTTTTCTGGGGCCACCATCAGTTCTTGAATCACTTTTCAGGATGTTGTTAACTGAGTCGGTCCCATTCATATTTCTGCCCATTAGGATTTTATGGAAAAACCTGAATACCTGTGCCGGATACAGCCATTTTTTATGCTGTGGGTTTCTATGTCGATCATGCCACTGTTCCGAAATGTGACACCATCAGATGGATGAGGCACTTATGAAAATGACATTTTAAGCTTTGGAGATTGGTGTATCCAGCTGTACAGTATATGATTTCTAGAAATATCAGGCGAACTTGGCAAGAAATGTGCATGACCTGAGTTGATAGGCTGTATTAAAGGTAGTAAAATAACCATCTTACCTTGAAACCTCTTTTGCTTCTGAGGTCCTACTATAAATTGATCCTGACACAGAGCTGGAAGACTCAAACTCACCCTAGATGAATTTGGAACTGCTCCAAGTTATTCTGAAAACAAGAACTATGCTAATTTTTCCTGAACCAATTTAAGGCTCATTAAAAAATGCTGTCCATCCATCCTCAGCCCTTGCCATTCTCAAGGGACCTGTCTGCAAGTCTTTCACCACCAAAACACCTCTCTCTCTCTCTCTCTCTCTCTCTCTCTCTCTCAACTCAAGAAATGAGGGGAAATGAGAGATTGAGATGCGTATCCTTCTTTCTTTGTTTCTGTCTGTAACCATCTGGTGGGCCCAAGAATGTTAGATTGACTGGATAGGGCATGTCAGCACATTCTTGAAGCCCTGTACTGACCAATATGGCTGACTCAACTCAGCGCCGCGAAAGGGGCTCTCTAGCTCGCACGGCGCGTGTGTAAAAGTTAATTTCAACGTCTTTAAGCATGCCTGCGTGTTCTGCATACGGGTGTGCGAATCGCGGTACGAAAAATGGGATTACTTTCCACAGGTACTTAAAATCATAGTGATTAATTGATACTGAAAAATACTACCTCATAAAGTATGCAGCCTTTCACAAACTGAAGTAGATATGAGGAAAAAAAATAAAAATAAAATATTACCTCATAAAAAATACACTTAATAGCCTAGAAGTGAAAAAGAATTCCTCTCATATTGACAACTGCTTGTGTTATGCATTGAGATATTTTAATGTAATTTTCCTACATATTTATCTAATTTTTGCCCACCCTCCCCTTTTTTTCTTTCCTTCCCGTTCACACTTTATTTTTGGTTGTGTAGATTTTAAAAAATAAGTCTGTCAAAGCAGTGCAATCCGAGTTCAAATAGACAGCAAGCGGCATTTCGTCCGATATGTTCAGTAATATAATTACGCGGAATTAAACCTTGGAATTGCATATTAACTCATAATTATGTTACCAATGATGTTTCTCCACGATCAGTTTTTATTTCAGGAGTAAACGATTCAGCTCTAAACAGTACCAGAAAACCCATTGGAAATGCTTGGAATGAGCAATGTTTTGTACTTACAAACATGGCCGCTAAGCCCACCCTTGGCTTCAATTCTTCTCTATGAAATGTTAAGGGAGGGCCACCGGTTGGGTGGGCCACTGTGAGATACAGGAAGCTGGACCAGATATGCCTTGGGCCTGATGCAGCAGGGCTCTTCTTATGAGAGAGGGACTGTTGGGATACTGAGTAAGTCCCTAGAAATTTACAGGCCTGAATGGGGAAAGGCCTAACCCTAGGCCGACTCAGGGGGTAAAGTGCTGAGTCATTCAGGCCTAGCAGACCAGCAGTAAAGTGCTGAGTCATTGTGACACAGCTTCAACCTGGGGATGAGATCATCTGATCTTTGATTGGACTGTGATTGCTGGGGACTATTTAATCAAGACCAGAAACACCTGTGGTTAATTGCTGGAGATGTAAGTGTTGCTGTTGGGGGAGCTTTGCTGTACCTGTTTGCTGTTCTTTATTGCAAGAAGCCTTCTTCTGAGAATATAGAAGTTCTTGCTACCCTAATCTCTGTTGTCTGAGTGATTCCTTGCCGGAGCTCTGCGACCTTGAAGCGTTTCCAAGCCTCACAGCTGCAAGCTGCTTCTACGCTATCATCATGGACAGTATGGAATTTCAGCAACCCTCACATATCAGAGTTATGGAGAGAAAGAGAAGGAAAGGGAAGGGGATAAACCTCTTCTCTGTGTATTGCTAATGCTACCCTTATGGCCTGCCAGGTAAATAAAGGAGGAGAGTAATGTTTAGGGGTCACAGCAGGCAGGAGGATCGGCAAGCAGCAAGGATTGGCAAGGATTAAAGCTCGCAGAAGCCAGGAGTTCTTCTCCAGCTTGGATTTTGATCTGGGCTGGAGTTGTTGGAAGTAGCTAGAAAACCTTTTCCATGTTTCCTCTCATGTGAGGTCAATTTTTCCAAGCTTTTCATCACATTTCTTCTCCAAGACTACCTTAATAGAACTTTGGTGTCCACTCTAATAAGTATCTTGCCCTTATATTTAAGGGTGGGGAGGATGTGCAGGAAACATTCTATTGAGTTTCTCAGCCAGTAAACCTTTTCCAGGCTTCAAGTGATCTGGGCCAGGGATGCAAATATGATGGTTTGACTCCCACTGAGAGAAGCGGTGGTGCCCTGCATCACTTCTGTCAATTGCACATACTCGTCAATGAAGAAGAGAATTTCCATACTTCCCATCGTGTTATTCCAATTGGCACGGGTGTATTCGCTTTCTTGGACTGAGATCAAATTCTTTTGGTTGAAGAACAAGTTGGTAGGTGCACTGCATACAAAAGTACCTGTCTTACGAATTACTACAGTCAGTTCTCTTTATATGCAGATTTGCTATCGGCGAATTCGCTTATTTGCAGCCTCTCCTTACCCACGCCTCTGTCCTCATTATCTTCTATGCAGAGACCTTCCAGAGGCTGCAAGGATCTTCTGAATGGTTCCTGTGACCAGCACTAACCCCTTTAAAATTGCTGGTGGAAGCTTCCATTTTAAAGAGGTCCACGTTGGTTGCAGGTGCTATTCCGAAGGTCCCTGCAGCCTCTGGAAGTTTTATTCAGCATTCAGAGATCTTTTGGCACTTCCTGCTGCACTCTGTGGCTTCCTGAGGGTCTCTGCTGGATTCCTCTGATGGCAGGTAAGGTATCCCATCTCCCAAAGGGGACCCCTCGTACCTAACCTTATTGATCCCATAAGATCAATGATCAATGGTTGCAGATCAATGTTATTTGCGAATTTGCTATCCACTAGGGTTTTCAAGAACCTAATCCTAGCTGATAACAAGAACTGACCATATATGCCCAATAGCCCTCCATCATTCGCAAATAATAATAAGCTTATTTTGACGGAACATACCAAGAACCAAGATCCGGGTCTATAGAGCTGTGTCTTGAGCACATTCTTGTACTGCAGCGAGTCTTGGACCCTTTGTGCACGGCAGGAGAGGAAGTTGAACACATTTCATATGCGCTGTCTCAGATGCATTCTTGGTATCGCCTGGCATGACAAAGTTCCAAATAGCGTAGTCCTGGAACGATCTGGAACGTTTAGTATGTATACACTACTGAAACAGCGATGTCTACGTTGGCTTGGGCATGTCGTGAGAATGGCTGATGGTTGCATTCCAGAAGATCTCCTGTATGGAGAATTAGTGCAGAGAAAGCACCCTGGAGGGAGACCTCAGCTGCGATACAAGGATATCTGCAAGAGGGAACTGAAGGCCTTAGGAATGGACCTCAACAGATGGGAAACCTTGGCTTCTGAATGTTCAACTTGGAGGCAGGTGGTGCAGCATGGCCTCTCCCAATTCGAAGAGACACTTGCTCAACAGGCTGAGGCAAAAAAGCGGCCTCGAAACCAGCGAAATCAGGGAGCTGGACAGGGGACAGACTCTATCTGCCCTCAGTGTGGAAGGGATTGTCACTCTTGAATTGACTTTTTTAGCCATACCAGATGCTGTTCTGGGACCTCTATTCAGAGCACTTAACATAGTCTTTCGAGACTGAAGGATGCCAGTATTTTGCTCTGTTTGAGATCTTGGATATATTGGGAGAGAAGACCATGGTTGGAGCACATCTTGCCCTAAAGGTTCCAAGTTTGATGAAGTTTTGGTGGATGCACAGCCACCTACACACAAGCGCACACAGCCCTCACCCTAATACAGCAGGGACCAAAGTGAAAGAGACTTACTTTCTTCTGCAAAGGTTTGTTTACTTAAGTGAGGGCAGCAAAACCAGTTAACTAGGGTGACTGCTCCAATAGACTCCGTATCTTTGCTCCTACATCTCAGCACAGCAGCCTTCCCACTGCCTGTCTCCCATGCACACTGATCCTCAGTTGCACTGTGAGCCCCCCTCTCTCATTCTCTCCGTTCCCAGTGGTGGCCAGCGGCATGCAATAGTGTATCACCATTTGCACCACTGGAAATGCTGCTGCACCACTGGAATGCAAGTTCAGAAGGCACAGCGGCCTGATACGATGGGGCCCTTTAGCAAATGCTTCGCTCCCTCCCACTGAAACCGATGCTTCACTTGGCTGGACTGTACGTATGAAAGCAGACATTGCTGCTTTCTTTTCCACATGGGATTCAGCCTCTACAATATAAAAGTTAGTTTTCTTTAAGTCTGCTATTATGCACATCCCTGTTCTTTAGGCTTGTCTCATTGAAATATGTATCTTTGGCTCTGTTATTGTCACAGTTCATGAGCCGCTTTCAATAATAGGAACATTCTACAAGGCTGTCGGGCACACACACACACACACACACACACACACACACACACACACACACACACACA
>JAJKFI010000005.1:36688144-36707874 GCA_029204185.1 Lerista edwardsae
ACACACACACACACACACACACACACACACACACACACACACACACAAGATTTTCGTATTTAGCTGATATCCACATATATACTGTATATTCCAAGAGCAGTGCGCTTGGAAGGCTGATGTAGATGACTATGAAAAAAGGTAAAGTGATTCCAATAAAAAGCAACAGTACAGAACTAAAAAGCATAAAATACAGACAGGAATCAATGAATATTTGGCAAGCCATTTTCCCTCTTAAATAGGTGACAGAATACATTACAGAAGTATTCTCCCGCTCATTCTCTACCTCCCCTGAAGTGTTCTGTAAGCTTACCACACTGGCACTAAACGAATAAGCTTATTTTTATAGAGGGAAAGCTAGGCATAAATCCAGAAGAGCTGAATAAGAGTTCTTCCCCAGGATCTTTAAAAGGAAACCGTAATTCTGCATTTTGATTTTTTAAAAGTATGCAGTTCACAGTAGTAGTGCTTTTGTCCTTAAGTGGTCTTCAACCTGCTTTGTGCCATGATGCCAATAAATGATGGGAACCTACGACTGACCTTGCTGCCCTTCCCAAGACCCAATCCAACCATGCTCTGCCCCACTTGACGTGTTTCCCCCGACCACTTGTGTCTTCAATATAGCCCTGTGAGCATATTGAATCCCTGGTGGGATTCAAATAAATTAACAACCGGTTCTATGATGTCATAGATGGAGCAAAAAACAACAACCCAAAGCCAGGCAAGGTAAGCGAGCGGGCGGGGCCCGGACATTTAACAACTGGTTCTATAGAACCTGGGTGAACCCCCTGAATCCCACCACTGCCTGTGAGGTACCAGTCTGAGCAGGGCCGGCCCTGAGGCAAAACAGCAAGAAGAGACTGTGCAGGATTCTATCATGAACTCAGTTTTGATAAGGCAGTACCGTTTCTGGATTGGATCCAAGCTCTCTCTTGCACTGGCTTTGAAAGGCTGCCACAACCCTCCCAAATGTGGCTTCATGACCCCATTGGGGTCTCAACCCACAGATAGAAGAACACCGAGGGTGAAATCCCAAGCATCTCCTGGTAGCTGCTACTGCACTGGCCTGGTGGGGCCAGCGTGGGTGGTTAAGGAAGGTGGGGGAAGAGGAGAGGGAGGAACAGGGCAGGGGGAGGGTGGGCCCATGGGCAGGACAGCCTGGGAGTGGGTGGAGCGATTTTGCTGGCGCAGATCTGAGCAGCCCCATAGGCTGCGGCTTACCCTGGGGTAAGGTTCTAGCAGCAGCCAAACCTGTGTTGGATTCAGCGCAACTCAGCAGTCCTGCCTGCTCCAACGCAGGCTAGGATTGGGTTGCCCAATCTTCTAATAGCTAACTCCCTGATATAGGTGCAGTGTATCTGAGCTGCCAAAATGCTAGATCCCAGAGACAAGCAACAGGGAAAAGTCAACTCCAGAAGCCGCTGACTACTGGTTGTTAGGAATAGACTCTTGGACAAGATGGCTCCAGGTATGATCCTATGGCAGGAGGGTATAAAGGAAATTTTAAAATTTATAAAGTACAAAGGTAGGTACTCAGGCCAGCTAATGTGGCAACTTAAGTGCATGCGCACCGCTCTCGCTTGTGTAAGCCATGCCAAGATTAATAGAATCATAGCCTGCAGGATATATATAAAATGTACTCTCAGCAGATAGCTTATGCCCCTTCACCCTCCCCTTAATTGTTGCTAACAGAAGCATATTAGTGTATTCTGAGCAAACTGTAACAGGAAATCTAGCTAACCACAAGAGTGACATAAGCCCAGCCAGACCTAGCTAGCAAGGAAAGAGGAACTACCTGAACAGCAAGGAAAGAGGAACCAAGTATGTGCAGGGGAGGCTGTGAACAACAGACGCAATAGTTTTGTGATAATGATTTTACTGACCAATCAAAGTATGCTAAGCTGAATATTTACTTGTTGCTGAGAAGATATGCTAATTACCTGTCTGTACCCTATATAACCGAGTGACAAATAATCTTTGGGGCCACACCTATGACCCTTTTGGTCTTGGGTGGGTCCTGCGCAGTAAACTTGATTACCACTCTATCAGCTGCTCTGTCTCGTTTTCTTTGACCTACGATTACAATCCGGCAACTCACTTCTTGTGATCTGTAGTGGTGAATTGTCTGTCCTTCATCCTCTGCCAGCTCCTTAGAGACAGTTACCCCAGAAACAGAGCCACATAACCCGGGCAGGTTTTTCAGCATTTTCAGCCATTGTTCTCCAAACTCCTACAGACTTTTTGTGGCATGGTACACTGCTTGAAAATGCTGGGCAGGTGGGTAGCCTCACAGCAGCACAGTGATGTAAATTACACTGCATTCGTGAGTGCCATCTGAGGGCCAAAACACGCACAGCCTCGGTGGCACTGGCATAGCTAATGAAAGTGTAGCCCAACGCAGGGGCAAAATGATGCCCTAGATTCAAAACAGGAAGTGAAATCACAGTTGCATTTGCATTTTCTTGGTATTTTTGGCCATAGCGTGTGATAGAATACAGATATTCCATCGCGGTTTGTTTCATTGCATTCAACATTAAGTTACCTTTCCAACCATATATCACATGATGGTATTATTTGTACTTTCTAAGGTTTTCACAATTTTGACCGCTAGTGACAGACTCAGCTTGTTGCCTCCCTAAAGCTTGTTGCCCGGTGCAATTGCACTCCCCAGCACTTCTTTAGCTATGCCTCTGCTCTGTGGTTTTTGTTTTGGTGAGGTTTTCTCCTCTCCAAAGTGACTTTTCACTTCTTGTACAAAAACTGCACATTTTGGCAACAAACATCCTGTCACAGACATCCCATGGTTGCTCCAGCAGCTCCACCCAGTGCATTCATAAGTGTTTACAAAGCAGAGAGTTATATGAGTTCTGCTCTCTACTGTCATAATAACGTGATTCTATTTAATGCACCCTTCAAAACTCCTGAGGAGTTTTCTGACTACTGGTGCTGCTGAAGTGGCCCCCCGTCTGTTTTCAGCTTAGTTTCCATGGGTCTTTGCACTTTTTTGGGGGGGGGGGGTTTTGGAAAAACAAAAACCCTAAACAAAACATGCACAGTAAGTGCACAAATCCTTGTCTCCTTCCCTCTGTTGGCCATTCATTCAACAAAATGCCTTTTTGCACGAGCAGTGGCTACACTGGTGCTATTGCCGCATTGCTCTATTCTGTACAGTAAGACTTGCCCCCCATTCCAATTATTAATTCCAAAACAGCCGTAGCGATTCCTAAGCTGTCCCAATTCTATTCACGTGGAATGAAAAGCAGCAAATCCCAGGAATGAGCAGCAGAGAGAAAACGGCGCTCCCACTCCATCTGCTTCAATTGTTTTCAAATATTTGAAAGCAAATAGCAGTGGGCCTGTGTGCAAAGAGTTTGCATCAGAGCTGACACAATTGCCAACAGGATGCTGTGGCCAAGGATTAGAAACACGGCCATTGCCCTCTACTCTGTATGGGAGAGCCCCAGGAGATGATGACAGCCTGGCTTTGTCCAAATCCACACACAGCCAGCTGCTCCTCTAGTATGTTGGTCACATTCAGGCATCATTAAGAATGCTTTTGCTCAATAAGCAATTACAAAAAATGACTTTGGGTAATCCTTCATGAAATATGTCCCTGCTTTCAAATGAAAAAAGATGCAAGAATTCAGACTCTGAGCATTCAGCACTACTGTATGAGGCAGTGATTTTCAATCACTGTGCCCCAGCACCTGGGTGTGCCATAAGTGGTCTGCAGATGTGCTGTGGGAGTTTGGGGATGGTTCTCTATTAGTAGGGTCATTGGCAGATGTGTCTCTGGCCGGCTTTGCAGTTTGCCTTTTCAACAGGCATAAAACTGATGATGTGCCCTGAAAAGTTTAGCACCTGGTCAGCGTGCCATTCGATAACAAAAGTTGAAAATAACTGATATAGGAGTTTTGGACTGAAATGCCGATCAATCTCTGCAGTGGCTTCTCTTGTACAGTAACTGTGGAAGAATTTTCCCTCCTTTCCCCTAATTGCAGTGACTGTATAGACAAGCACATCTTACTGCTCTTGGAGCCACAGTGCGAAGTAGTGGGGAGAATGGTAGACTTGGACTGAGAAGACTGGAGTCCAAAAGTCACACCATGCCATGCAGTAGAGCACTAGGTAACTGGCAGGAATCACCAGCTAAGAGCTGAGGTCCATCTCTGGCAGTCCTGCGAGGATTGGGGCAGGGAGTCATATTATATGCTGGGTGGAAACATGGTTGGAGCTGCCCCTCCAGTAGTTAGGCACAATTAGGCCAGCATTTTTTGAACCCTCCAAGTTCATCAGGCCAGATTAGCAAAGGCCCTTTCTCATTTGTAAGGCAACTGAGAGCGCAATCCTAACCCGGAGTTAGGCAGGCATAGTTAGGTCAGCGAATTTTGGCAGGTACAAGGGCCACTGTAAAGCGCATTTGGACCACTCTGTGAGTCAGGAGGATGGTGCACGTCTGTATGCTGGCTCCTCTGACTCCCGGAGTGGTCCAGTCATACGTTATGGTGTCCCTGGTGCCGGCTAAACTGTGCTGGCCTAACTGTGCTGGCCTAACTCCAGTTTAGGATTGTGCCCTCAGTATATCAACCCTCTGACAATGCTTTTTTCTCTTAATCGCACTGCAACTCTTGAAATAACCTTGGCTGAGAGACAGTGACTTGCCCTAAATTGTCCAGTAAGCTTCACTGCTGCAAAAGCATTTGAACCTGAATCTCTGACAATGAAACGAAGGTTCTTAAAAAGGACTGGATCTATATTGTGGCTCAGCTGTTGGTTTCACAATGTAATGCCTCTTGAAAGGCTTCATTGCCGTTTAAGACCCTTTTCATTCATTCATATTCCATTCACACATTTTTGGACAATATTCTTAACATTCATCTTCAAGGGGGCCAGGGACTGAAATGTAATGGTCTAAGTCTTACTGTAAGGGCATTTTCAAACACGAGACTTAAAGAAGCTCCGGTTTCAATTGGGTTTGTAATGTGAAGGTAAAACCTGCCGTGGCCAGAATGTTCCGCTTACTCATAGTACAAATGCTTTTTGCACATTTTTATTGAATTATCGTCAACCATACACATAAATTGCAATGTAAGACTCTGATGTAAATTTTATCTATTACCTAACCACACTGGAAGTTGCTGCGTTCAGTTCAGCACAGAGTAGCATTTGCCTTCTTTGATGCACCATCAAGGTGCTGACTTGTAGTTACTTTATGATTGATCAAGGTTTGCATATTTTCTGCCATTTGTAACTGAGTTTCTAGGTGAAAACAAAGTGTTTATATAATAAATAATAATAATACATGTATTTATATACCGCCTTTCTTAAGATCACCAGATTTCTCCAGTGACTACAACTCAAGGCGGTTTACATGGGCAGACTTTATTCATAAACCCGAAGGTTTTTACAATTTACAGAATGTTCTGTCTTTCAAGAACTACACACATTCAGATCTTCCTTTCTGGATTTAGCCTTCTTTCTTTAGCCACTCGTCTGTCTTCTGCTGGCTGATGCTTCCCTGCTCTCACCAGAGACGTAGCTGACCTTCAGCACACTCCTCCTCCCACGAGGCAGCTGAAGCTCATCAGCTTCATATATGGTCATCAGCTGCTTAACAATGTCACTTTCTGCCTAATGACATCACTTCCAGACCTCAGCAGGTCCCATGAATGCCATTTAGCCTGCTGTACGAAACAGGTTTGACACCCCTGCTTAGAACACCTGAAAAGGCAATCCTGAGCAACCCAAAAATCAAGCTGTGTGGCGCAAAAACATCCATATGTTGGACTGAGCCAAGAAAGCCTCACAATTATAGGTAATGTATTGACCTTTAAACATTTCTTAATGTTGCATTCATTTACAAATGTGCTCTTTGTGCTTTTCACATAATCCCACTGGGCTTTCTAGTTTACATTTGTCTTTAGGAATATGCAGCCATTAGTTGTATTGAACAACAGCAACGGTTTTCTTCCCCGTGATAGCTAAAGGGCACACACCATTTCTATAAGTGGTAGCTCCTACTCAACATGTACAAAAGTAGTCCATGTGACTTTATCTGCTGGCATAGGAACTATATTTTCTCCCACTGATTGCTTTTGTGTCTATTCCCCTGAAAATATGGACAGGGAAAATATTAGGGGTGCACTAGAGTATGTTTCTCCTCTTGTCATGTGTGATGTTTCATTTACTTATTGTTGTCTTTGTTAAAGTGCCTTTCCAAGGGCCTGGTGTGTTGCTGTCAGGGTGTCCTGGCTCGGGGGAGGAGGAGTGGCTGCTGGCCAATCGGACGAGTCTCCAGCTAAGGATCATGTGACTGGCAGAGTTTCCCTCTCTCCCTCTCTCCTGGGGGCTTTGCTGCTGGATGGTCGCAAGGAGAGCCGCTCTGTGGGGAGGCAGCGTGGATTAGATGGTGTTGGGAGAAGCCCAGCAGAGAGGATTTAGAGCCAGGACCCCAGTATTAGAGAGCATGCATTAGGTTTTGAATTGTTTTCAGTCTGTGTGTTCCCAGGCCCTGAGATTACAAGCCTTTTCCTCTCAGGGCAATCTGGGGCTGGGCCATCCCTGTGTGCGCCTTGCAAGGCCTGTGTGATCCAGCTCCACCTACTGGCCGATTGCATGAGTAGCAGTTAAACTGTTTTGTACTTTTCACACACAGTTATTTCCAGCACCCCAACCTCTTTTTACCTTTGACAATCTGTTAATAAAAAACCCTTCTTGCCTTGTTCCGGCTCACAGAGATTCAGTAGCCTCCTCGCTCTGCAAGAGTGAGTAGAGAGGCTCTTGAGGTAATAACCTTGGCTAGGAGAGGTGTTTAGCCCAGGAAACTTCTCTGGCAACCTGGTACCTGGGCTGGTGGCAGCGGATTGGAACTATCAAGGCGGTTCCCCACTAAGCTGTGGGTTCAAACCAAGTGGATGACTGGGGGGGCGGGTCACAGGTAACAACCCCCCTTTCATTCATGACACCATGCCAATTCATGACACCAACAAACAATTCATTTTGTTTGTTGAAGCCCCCTTTTTGTCATTAATTTATGACACTCACATCCACTTAATAATGAAGCCGCTTCTGGGCCCAATCCTAGCCAACTTTCCAGCGCCAATGTCTGGGAACCACTGCCATACAACATTCAATACATTCAGAGGCATTCAGAAGCATTTGTTGCATGACAAATGAAAATTGGTCATATAGGCCCTGATTCAGGGCGCAATCCTAACTGGAGTTAGGCCAGCACAGTTAGGCCAGCAAAGTTTGGCGGGCTCTCTGATTCCTGAGAGTGGTCCAAACGTACTTTATGGTGTCCCTTGTGCCTGTCAAACTTTGCTGGCCTAACTCCAGGTTAGGACTGCGCTCTCAAAGGCAGTGACATTCCTCCTCTATAGCTGGGACACAAAGGCCAGCAATTCCCGATTCCCAGAACTTTGGCAGGATTCTACTAGGGCTCTTCATAGCAATACTGGGGCTCACCCTTGTTTTTGAGTCGCCTGGGCATACATCAATGCCATCTTTCCCTATGAAGTGCAAAGAGGGAGGGTGCATTCTCTGGGGAGAAGCATAAAGCTGAAACAAATGCTTCCACCTTACCTGCTCACTGCTTTCCCTCTGCAACGTATTTGGCTGCTTTCATTGCTTGGCTAAGAAACGAACCCATACAGAGGAAAAACACCCATACCAGGAGGAAGGGTTGCTTAGGGTGGAGGTGAGAGAAGGGCTGATCACCTTCTTTCCCTCTGCCACATCTCCTCTACAAATGCCATCTTTACCTTGCATTGGAAATCCAGTGTTTGGCACCAAACATGTCGCCCCTCTCATAATGGATGATTTTATAAGGTTGTCGTTTTATACTCGCTTTTATACTGATCTGTTGGCGGAACAGCTAGACAGAGAAACTCATGCATGAAAAGGTTAATAAAGTAGGCATTCTGTTGCTTATCCTTACTATATTGTCAAGGTTTTATTTTGTCAATGTACCTGACCGGTATTACAACGATGACTGGGACAATAGGATGCTCACATTCAATAATAACTATTCTTTCTGAAATGGTTTTGCCCAAAACAAGAGATAACAGTAGAAAGAGTGCAGATACAATAGGGCTGCATTATAGAGTGGCATGTGGAAAAGCAATTGCAAAGACAGACAAAGCAGGGCGACACAGACTGTGTTTTATCTTCTAATATGTCAGAGTCGCATATTGGCTGGCTGAAATTTTGTATACATCTAGCGTTTCATAATAGAAATGGGTATGCATTAGAGAGTTATTGAGCTATACACCTCAACGGGTATATTTGAGTCTGCATGTTTATCTTCTTTGCTTATTCTCTATTCAAGCATTTGTATCCTGCCTTTCCTGGGTATTACAGCATAACAATATAAAATCGTTAGGAAAAGAACAAATATAAACAACGAGCACATGCCACTAAAAGGAGCAGATAACAACATTGGCATTTGTTGAAGGTTTGTTGGGACACAAGTTCCAAGAGGTGAGAAAGGAGGAATGGAGGAGGACCATGACTGATCCCATAAAAGAGAGAATATGTATAAATACTAGGCACCAAGTTGTAGGAGAAGGAATTGTGATAAAACTCTAACAACTGAGAGCACAAGCCTATGTATCTCTTATTCAGAAGCAAGTACCATTATGTTGAATGAGGTTTACTCCCAGGAAAGCATGTATAGCAGGGGTTCCCAAACTGTGGGTTGGGAGACACCAGTGGGTCACGAGCCAATTTCAAGTGGGTCGCGAAGCACCTTGAGCAGCCATATTGAAAATATGGATGCTGGAAATGGGGAAGGCTGTGTGGTTGTTCCATTTGTGTTGAGATTGTAAATAGGCTTTTTAGCCTTTTGGATTCACTTTGCTACTGGAAGAGGCTGAGAAATAACCCAACTTATTGCTGCATTCTCAGGAAAACAGCAGGCTCTGGCGTCACAATGACGGCACTTCCAGCCATACAGTTTGTCATTCCAAAAATTGGATCCCGATGCTAAAAAGTTTGAGAACCACTGGTGGATTGCACTGAGGGATCTTCAGATTCTCCATATAAAAACAATTCCCATGATGTGGCATTGTGGTTTGCAGGATCTCCTTCTTCTTGCAACTTTACTCCCCTAAAGCCCTCAGCGTTCTGTTGATGTGCTTGCCTTTTTGGAAGAGCATGGCCTTAGCATTGCAGGGGGTTCCCTAATGAGCTGGAAACGGGAACTGGAAAGCAAAGGAACTCATAAAGAGGAATTGTCTTCCATAAGAAACCATATTAAGCAGGAGTGAATGAGGACTGTATGTACATCCATGTCCTTCACTGGACTCCATGGGCAAAAAATATGTAAGAAACAATTGCCTAAGGTAAGTATAGGGACTGTAGAGCAACAGCATGCAGTCCTGAACCTGCACAGTTATTATACACAATAACCAGTTATGTGAAAACTAAGTGAAGATTCATTTGATGTAAATAATATCTAGTTCCTCTGAAAACTGAGGACCTAAATGCAGAGAAATGTATAACAGGGGACATATAATGGGGACTTCGTTACACAGCTTGATAATAGTCCAAGGAGATTTTTTTCCCTATGTGCCTTTACTCCATGTGTAATCAACGTAAGATGCAGCTAGCTATCATGCTCGAGAATGCTTCCTGAACCACACCCTCTCTCTCTTGCAAAGGACTAAGGGCTCAATCCAGAGTCTTCCAGCATGAGTGGTAGGAGTGTACCGCTCATACTGGTGTCAAATGTGCCCTTACACTCTAAGGGTCATGGTCCCTTTAAATGTAATGAGGTGCTCTCACCAGAAAGTGCTGTAACCATTTTTATGGCACAGAAAATGTTGCTGTTAAGCTTCGTTTACAATCCCAAAGCAGGCATCCTCCATCTTCTGTATTAATATCTAAAGGCTATCCATGCACTCCTGAGACTGAGTAAAGAAAGCAAAATATATGCATAATGTAGCAAATGGCATTTGCCCAGGGATCCTGTAGCTATTTGCATTATGTGGCATTCAGCAACTTTAACTTTTGGCAAGCAATTTTTGGAATTAAAGCTAAAGTATTCTTTACGCAGAAATCAGTGAAAGACACACTAAAGGAGGAGGTACAAACACAGGCATTTATTCAAGCAGGTGCTGGAATACTGCTTTTCCAGAACCTTCATCATGAAACAGAGAAATAAAAGTGTGCACAAGACAGGAGGAATTCTGTAGATAAGATGTTGATAGCAGCAGGTATCCAAACTAGCTTGGCCATGCAGTCACAGAACTACTCTGCTTTTTTTTTTCCTTGTGGCCTTACGCCATCCCTACAATAGGCAGGTAGCTACACTTGCTTTGTCCATAAGTATAAAGGAGGTAGTTGGTTATATGAAAGGCTATTCCTCGACCTCTCTGAACATAAGAAGAGCCCCACTGGATCAGGCCAAGTGCCCTTCTAGTCCAGCTTTCTGAATCTCACAGTGGCCCAACACATGCCGCAGCAAGCACACAAGTCAACTAGATACCTGCATCTCATTGCCACTCCCATGCATCTGGCATTCTGAGGTATCTTATTTCTGAAGTATGAAAGTTGCACTACCCATCACGGACTGTAGCCTGCAATGCACTTTTCCTCCAGAAATCTGTCCAGTTTTAGAGGCACCTAGGACAGACACCCTGACCACCTCCTGTGGCAAGGAAAAATAATTCCTTTTATCTGTTGTCATTCTCCCAACACTCAGTTTAGTGGATGCCCCTTGGTTCTGGTATTGTGAGAGAGGGAAAAGAACGGGTCCAGTATCAGGCTGCTGCCCAAAGCTCACAGTGTCAGGAAAATCAGAGGAAGGATAGAGAGCTGGGTGAAGAAAAGGTAACAGAAAGAACCCACTTGCAGTGGGTGAACCTGTGCTGCTTTTTTACCAGTGCTACAGGTGCTCTAAGAATACCCACTCATTCTACTGGACATCCAAGTCACCCGAGCACCTACTGTGACATTTAAGGGAATCTGCCTGAAAAGGAGGCCAGGAGCTAATCTCTTCTTTGCTGAAGGATAGACAAATGTGTTGTAGGCTTACACACACTCACAGTGCTCACATCAAACAAGACACCAAACAAGATACCAAATATAGAAGACAGTTCATATTGGGGCCAATGATCAGAGATGCCAGTGTCCAAGGTTACCCATATGCTGAGAAGAATTCATGGAAGTTGCAGGGCTAGTAGTTAACCAAGATGCAGCGATCTCCCAAACAGTGGCATTTGGGGGGCGGGGCGAGGTAATGAGCTCATTCATGCGCCTGAATGAGCTGTGTAAAGTGGCCCCTCCTCCTTGCCTTCAGAGCCATTCGTGGCTGCAAGAGCAAAGCCTCAGTTGGTGTCAGGGAGGGAATCAAAGCATGGGAGCGAAGAACACTTCTCAGGGGAAGGGTCCTTGCAAAGCAACTCAGCAAGTTCCAAGCCCTGGGTTGGTGCACTCAGAGGAAAGAAATCACTGGGCAGGGGAAGAAAGAATGGAAGCCCAAGAAGAAAAACAAGTTGTCTCATACCTGTGCTATTATGTAGCATCCTGGGAAAGGTGCTCCTGGGGCCTTTTCAGTTGTTCAGGAGACCTGTGTCCGAATTAGCTTAAGGCTCTTCAGTGTGGGAAGCCAGGGGTTAAGAGACATCTTTTTCTTTCTTTTTTTAATCACAAATGGTCCTGCTTCCCTCAAAGCCAGGAAACTCAGGATCTGGCATAGTGTTTAGGACTGAACAGAATGGCTGAGCAAAGTATGTCTAGCTGTGGAATTTTCCAGAAGCAAGCCTTCTCTCAAACCAGTTATGAGTGGGAGGTGATGTTGCTCCAACATTGGTCTTTGGACCCAAAGGCCTGTGGGACCTGATGCAGTCTGGCCATCAGCCCAAGAACAGCAACATGGGACTGGCCTGAGACACGCTTTCCAGACATGTACCCAGTACCGTGTACACAAAGAAGTCAGGGAACATCTACCAAGATGGGAGGAGCTCCATGGAGGGAGTTTTCTAAAGGCCCCCTCCCCCTGAAACCAAGAGCTGGCCTTCTACACCAGTGGTTCTCAAATGTAGCATCAGGACCTACTTTATTTTATTATTAGATTTTTTACCCCGCCTTTTGTGCCCGGAGGCACTTTTAGAATGACAATCTGTCTGGGACCCACCAGAAATGCCATCACTGTGATGCCAGAGCCTGCTGCTTTCCTGAAAATGTAGCAATGATGGGTTATTTTTCAGTCATTTTCCAACAGCAAAGTGAATCAGAAAGGAAAAAAGCCTGTTTACAACCTTGACACAAGCAAAATAAACACACACAGCCCTCCCCCTTTCCAGTGTCTCATCTTCCCATATTTTCAGAGATGGCTGCCCTAGGTGCTATGTGACCACATCTGAAACTGACTCATGACCCACACCTAGTTTGAGAACACTGCTCTACACTGTACAATCTGAGCTAACTAGGATTAGAAAACAGTCAAGAGTTCATATCTTCTTATTTCCAATCACCAGCCAGTCAAGTTGCAAAAGGTAAATGGGACACAGCACAAATAAAAGCCAGAAGCAACTTGAAAGAACCAAATGGAATTACTCTTTTAAAATGATGGCAAATGAGATCAGAGACAGGAAGGAGTTGGAAGAGCATTAATTACAGTCTTAGAAAAGCAAGGCAGATTACGATAGTGGGACTTTCACCAGCAGAGAGAACTTTGATGACTGAAGCCTTACATAGCTACTTTATTGTATAATTTAAGAAAGTATAAGTTTGCATCAGCCTGTTATATAACAGGCACTTATGAAAAGACTAGCTCCAGAGTCTACCAGTTCCCATGCCATTTTAAATAGTTACTAAAAGGCTTCACGCAAGGAAAAATAATGTTGCTTTTTTCCAAATTGTAAATGACTGTGCTAGGACATGTATTAATTTTGCACAAGAGTGAAACCATTTAAAATTTACTCTTGCCTTCAGCAATAATTAATGATTAAGTAGCTATTGATGGGACATTCTTACATGCTCTTGGCACATCTCACCTATGCTGTCCCCTCATTCAGCATACAGTGCTACTTCTGAAAGGCAACCTAAATTCTAGCACATTTTTGTCATAGAAGCGGAAACATTTTAGGAGTGTTTTTGCTTGGTAACAAATGATTTTGTAGATTCTTGGGAAAAGAAAAGCAACTCTGAGCTACTTTTATGCCCATGTAAACACTACCTGATCTAATATCCTTGCTCAGATACAGTCCTGAACTATCTCATATCTCTGAACATCTCTCTTAGTACTATGGCTTTAATCCAAACTATGATTTTAATCCAAACCAGCCTCCGGAGTCCAGATACTCATGAAAGTTGGTAGTTCCCAAAGCTAAAAGGACTAACAGCAACATGGGCATTTTTTTCACATGACATTCCAGTAATACTGGATGTAGAAACAATGTACTGTATATACTCATGTATAAGTCTAAAAATTATGCCTGAAAATTGACGCTGAAAACATGGATCGATTTATACATGAGTCAATACAGTTAAAAAACCTTTTAACAGCAGCTTGGGTAGGGGCTGGGCTAAGAAGCAGAAAGCTGGGGAGGGCAGAAAAAAGGAGCAATTTTACTTACCAGTAATTGTTCTCAGGCACCAACAGACAGCAAGCAAAAAAACAGTAGCCAAAACTTCTCCAGACAGGCAGAGAGGTGAAGGTGCTTTTGGGAACTGTAGTCATTATGAAGGCTGCTGCTATGGAGGTGCTGTGCTGTATTCCTCACAAAACCTACTACTCCAATAAGCACCTACATCTCTCTCCCTTCTTATTTGGAGAATAGCTCAATTTCTGTACTGCCTCAGAAGAATGTGAAATAGCTCCTCTTTTGGTTGGCTTTCTGTTACTGCCTCAGAACAATTACTGGTAAGTTGTTTCCAAAGAATTTCAAATGAATACCCACCCCCTAGGTTTCGGCCTCGACTTATGCATGAGTCATAGCAAATTCTATTATTTTCGGCTTAGAACTTGCCCTTGATTTATCCATGAGATTATATACTTGAATATATACAGTAAGTGAAACCAGTTGCTTAGTCCACCACTCCTCCCACACCCACCCCAAATTGTGGCCTCCTTTTGTGTAGGTGGATGATAATCAGGTGGAGCAATAAGCCCACCCACCAGGTTCTTATATCCTTTCCCCATACTAATGGCACAGTAATTTCTGTAATGGCCTGGAAGAAGCAATAGGCAGAGAGAAAGACAGAGAGTACTTTTTAAAAAAAAACAATCATCCAAAATGGAATTAAATTGTAAATACTTACACTAGTCAGGCTACACCAGTGGTCTTCAAAGTCTTCCCTGGGAGAAGAAGCCCAGTGCTTGCAGAGGCAGGGCTTTAATAGAGATGTGATCCCCAGGATTGCACCACTGTTTTGGCAGGAGGGTGGGTCCCATGCCTACCTTACAATTGCATTGGCCCACTGTGGGTGCGGGGAGCCCTAGAAGGGAAGTCTCCAAGGGGCTCCCAAAATCAAAATTGCATTGGCAAACATCACCCACAGAGGCGTCCTTGGGACTCCCCACACACCCCGTGGGCCTGTGAAATTGTAAGGTAGGCATGGGACCCCCCCTCCTGCCAAAACAGTGGCACAATCCTGGGGATCACGTCACTGCTTTCTCCCTTTCCCTGCCCCTTAAAGTGAAATGGGGCAATGCTTTTCTGGATGGTGGGTCATGAACCACCAGCTTGAAGAGCACAGGGCTACAAAATTCAAAGTGCTCTCACTATGTTTTCACTGAAACCAATCTTTCTGAAAAGAATTAATAAACTTCAAACAGAGTTCATAGGAATCTGACCAAACCAAACCTAAAGCAAGACTTCTCCTTTTCCAATTCTGTTGCTTTAAAAAAAAATATTTGCTTTGGCAGTGCAAAACTACTGCGATCCCTCTTTTTATTTTAAAAAGGGTGCTATCTGATTGTGATTAATCTAAGAACTCCTCTCATCTTACCTTCCGTTCCTTCTGCCCACTGCCAAGTAACAAGTGAAGCAGGGGAGTGGACAAATGGAAGGGGAGAGTGGGATGATGCCCCATGGGTGGGTGGGGCAGGCTATGGCTTAACTTTAAAACTGATTCAAATGGGCTTTTCTCTATTTTCCCTGCCCTGCCTTCAGAAGAATTTAGCAATTTCTTTTTTTCAGGAGAGAGAATTTAAAGGAGTTTATGTGGGAGGCAGACTGTAACTTTTTGATGGTGGGCTTGTTCTTTTAAAAAATCTGTTACCTTTGGGGGCAGCAGCAACAGCCCCCAATTTAGGGTGCAATCCCAACCCTGGGCTGGAACAGGCAGGCTGACACACCTGCCCCATATCCAGCCCAGGGCTTGGAGCTGCTGTAGCACTACCTGGGGGAAGGGGAATTGGTTCCCCTTCCCCCAGGTAGCATGCAGAAGCCCAAATGGGGCTACTTGAAGCTGTGGCTCTGAAATCGAAGCCACAGGCTCGCCTGTTCCCTGCCTCCCCTCCCCTCCCCTCCCCTCTTCTGCCCTTCCCTCCATCCCATTAAGCCTCCCGTCAACCTGCCGGAGTCCCTGTGCCAGCCTAAGAAGGCTGGCCTTATCTTTGGGCCTCCAGGCCTCAGCAACAGGGCAGCAACTTGTCCTGGGTTGGCTCATTCGCACTTTACATGCAGCATTACACGCAGGTCAGGAACCAGCAGCAAAAGTTGTCACCGGTCCCACCTCCCACTGTATCCCTCTCCCGTCCCGGAACGCCCTCCCACCCCACCCAGAAAGGCTGCATCACCAGCAAGAGGCAAACTCACCACCCGCTGGTGAGGGGTGCTCCTTCTAGGGCATGCACAACCAGTGTCACCATGGTGCTGCCCCAATATAGATGGTAATAGCTTACCGTTGGCATTGGAAGCGCTTTACTGTGCCTTGTGCAACACCAGTACGAACGGTACACTTGTACTGCTCACACTGGAGGGCTTTGGATTGGGCCCTTAACGATCCCTCTCTTGCCACACTTTTGAGCATATAGGTGTTGTTGGGAGGTCATTTCTACTCCCTTTACATGATCGCTTTTGATATATTTTGCCTTGAAAATGTTCACAGGCAAATGGTAGGTGCAGCCCTAATAATTTCATGCATCATGTGATAAGAAAAAGCACACCAAACAGATATTTGTTTATTGAAAAATGGAAAGTGAACTATTCAAACTTAATGCAAAATTCAACTATGTTTAATTTCAAAATATTTATATAGTCAATGAAACTGTTTTCTTATCATGAATAGTGTCAGCAACTAAGAAAAAAACATCAAGAGTTCGTTATCCAACAAACTTCCTGTATCCTAAGCACCCACTTGTTCAATACACCCGTGTCCTCCAATCAAGTATCCTCCAATCAATCAAGGGAGTAATCACCGCAGCCAAGGTTAATTTAGTACATTTCATCTCTCCACTATTAATTGCCACTACAAATAGATTAGAGATAGCTACTTGATAAAACTCCTAGTTCACTTTGTTTCAGAATTAGGGGCATGTACATGTTCTGCCCAGGGAACAGAAATTACCCTTTCTTTGCCCTTATATACAGCATACAAATTGCTCTTCATGAAAAAAAGATAAGCTCTGTTCTATTTCACATTGATTTATGGTGGTTATGGTGGTTGTGTGCATGCACGCATGCATGACTGTGTTATATGCAATTTATCTCTAGAACTATTCATGATCATTTTGGAGAGACCAAATACTTGTCGGAGACCTAGCTCTTTTAGTAAAGTTGAGAAAACAGGCTTTAGCATCCAAATGAACCAAATGGTGGATTGGGGCCCACCAGTGGGTTGCGAGCCAATTTCAGGTGGGTCGCAAAGCAGCCATATTGAAAATAGAACAGCCTAGAGAAGCTATATTGAAAATATGGGAAGATGGGATGCTAGAAAGAGGAAGAGCTATGTGGTTGTTTTGCTTGTGTCAAGGCTGTAAATAGGCTTTTTTCCCTTGCTAATTCACTTTGCTATTGGAAAATGGCAGCAATATAACCCAACTTATTGCTGCATTCTCAGGAAAGCAGCAGGTTCTGGTGTCACAATAATGGCACATCTGACCATGACATCACTTCTGGTGGGTCCCAGACAGATTGTTATTCCAAAAAGTGGATCCTGGTGCTTAAGAGTTTGAGACCCACTGAACTAGTCCTTATAGTGAGAACAACTTATTTCCTGAGAAACTCTGTTGAAGCCTCTATGGTTTCAGTGAGCAGTCTGTAAAAAAAGATAGGAAGAACCACAGGAGGAGAAATCATAATCCCATCATTTATTTAATGACTGCTTTCTTTCATCATTTCTATCTCAAAGTAGTGGGCATAATGTTCCCAAATGGTCATCCTTCTGGGTACTGACCAGAAATAGATTTCCTTAACTTCAAGCAGACAGGCGTATCATGTTCCCTCAGAATATGCCCAGTTGGATGGTAAATAAAAACCCATAAAGATGGGAGGTCTCTTTTAGAGGAGGTGACAAATAGTTGCCTGGGAGTGCCGCTACAATAGTAAACCAAGCAAGGCTTACAGCTCCTCAGCATGCCTCTGGGCAGTAGTGTCATTCTGTAATGAAGAAACGGAACGCTGGGCGGGACTTACCGCCTGATTGGCTGCCCGTTGCTGACGCGGCGCTGCCTTTCCGAGCGCCGTGCGGGCACCCCTGGCTTCGGAGGGGGTGCCCGCTTGCCTGGGTGGCGCGCTGGGTGCTGCGGAGAGCCGCGGAGGGGCGCGCCACCCGGAAGAAGCCCTCCGCGGGGGAACAGCAGGCAGCGACGCGTCGCGGGGCCCCTGTCAATCAAGGGGTAAGTCCCGCCTGCGTTCCGGTTCTTCATTACGGAATGACACTACTGCCTCTGGGGAGCCTTTGCCTCCATCTGGACAAACCATAGGCATGCCTCTAACACAGAAGTCCTCTATCTATGGCCCATGGGCTACATTCAGCATGCCAACACATTTTGACCAGCTTGCTGAGCTCAGTGGCATTATAATTCTGTGTGCTTCTTCTCCTCCTCCCACCTGCACCTACCACCACACACCTTCTTCCTGCTGATGGATGAAGCAACTGCTGGGCTGGTCATGCTTCCTGAGAGCACAGCTGGCAGAGGGAGCCAGCAGAATTGGGAAGGAGTCTCCAAATTTGAGTCAAGTCGCAAGTCTCCACCCACCCACCCCTGCGACTTGACTCGAGCACATGGTGACTCGGTAAGTTAAGGACTCAAGTCAGTTTTGACTTGAATCCTTTGGAGCTTTTTACACTGACAGTACAGCCAATTCAATGAGGGGAGGATTTGAACCTGCAACATTAGTGATTTAAGTCCAGCATGCTAACCACTACACCATGCTGGCTTTCTAAGTTCAGATGCAAAGGAATGACTTCTCAAAGTGGAGAATTTATTCCGAAGTGAGGGAATTGCTTTGCTAAATAGGAAGAACGATCAAGCCAGATTTTGTTGTTTTTTTAATGTAGCTTACAAAAATTTATTTGTATCTGAAAATGAAGCATGGTTAGACTCCTTGTCCTATCCACCGGTCAGGGCAGGAGAAGCAAGAGCCAAGAAAAACCCAATGGAGCACCATACAGGGAGGAGAATGCTGAGCGACCATTGCAAAATCATTTCTCCTCTTTCTCTCCATTTTTCAGTCTAACAATCTTCCTCTTCCCTGGCTGCCATGTCAATCAGGCAGGCAGGCTGTCTCTGGGTCTTAAAGCCTGCCATCGGAAACAGTAGGAACAGAACAACTGCCTATCTCTCCCCCCACCCCGCCTTACTCTCTCCTCCCTCCTTCCCTCTGGGCTGTTCTATTGCACAGAAGGGGGGAATGGCACACAGTACTGCGTATAAGCACCTTGTAGATCTCTGCAAAAACTATGGCACAGTTCAGATTCTTTACCCCCTTTCAATCAAGTTCCAGGGCAATCAATCTCCAGAACAAGCTCCTCCTCACAAGCACCACAGCAAACCTTCCTCAGGTTTTACCTCCCCCCATCTTATCCATGGGGATAAGATGGAACATCCCATGCTTTTCATCTGAAAACCTGCCCTAGGAGATCTGTCTGTGAATAGTCTTATGTTTCAAAGTAGGGCGCCTGCTTTACTACATAGAAAGAACAATCCATTATGTGGTGACATCAGGCCTTTTTAAAAAAAAAAACAACAACCTGTAGCTTAATTTCCTGCTTCTCTCCAAGTTGCTTCTATTACAGAACTGTTGCTACAGAATATGGAAGGACTGCCTTCTTCCATGTTGACAGTTGGGAATAATTCAGAGCGCAATCCTAACCTGGAGTTAGGCCGGCATAGTTAGGCCAAAGTTTGGCTGGCACAAGGGCCACTATAAAGTGCTTTTGGACCACTCTCAGACTCAGGGAGGATGGCGCACATCTGTGTGCTGGCCTCTCTGACTCTAAAAGTGGCCCAAACATACATTATGGTGTCCCTTGTGCCAGCCAAACTTTGCTGGCCTAACTGTGCCGGCCTAACTCCAGGTTAGGATTGTGCTCTAAAACTGTCCCTGATAGCTGTTTCTAGGCAGAGTTGAGAAACATCCTCTTTCATAATGCCCCAAAGCAATTTATCACAAGTTGCTAAACCTGATCTTCAAGGAGGCCACACCACATCAGAGCCACATCCAATCCATCATCCACTGAAGTTGTCATCAAGATATTCCCTCAGTGGAATATAGCAGCATAACGTACTGTTGCAGTTTCACATCTCACAGTCCAGAACTGGTAGAAACTGGCAT